>BQNB010002264.1:94420-106920 GCA_026074375.1 Tanacetum coccineum | reverse complement strand
TTTTTTTGTTTTTTATTGTTTTTTTCTGTTTTGTGTTTTTGTTTTTCTGTTTTGATGTTTATTTTTTTTTGTTTTTGTTTTTTTGTTTGTTTTAGTTTTTCTTGGTGTGCTGTGTGTTTTTCTTTTGTTTTTTTTTTTGTTTATTTTGTTTGTTTTTTTTTTTCGTTCCGGTTTTGTAGGTTTGTTTTTTTTTTTTTTTTGTTTGTTGTATGTTTTTTTTTGTGTTTCTGTGTTTTTTTTTTTTTTTCTTTTTTTGTTTTTTTTTGTGTTTTATTTGGTATATTTTGTTTGTTCTTGTTTTTGTTGTTTTTGTTTTTGTTTTTTTGTTTTTGTTTTTTTTTTTTTTTTTTTTTGTTTTGTGTTATTTATTGTTTTGTTATTGTTTATTTTCTTATTCTTTTTTTTTTTCTTTTTTGTGCTTTGTCTTTTTTTTTTTTTTCTCGTTGAGTGGTTGTAGTTTGATTTTGTTTTTGTATTCTTAATTGGTTTTGTTGTTTTTTTTTTTTTCTTATGGGTTTTTTTTTTTTGTTTTTTTGTGTTGTTTTTTGTTTGTTTTGGGATTGTTTTGGTTTTGTTTTTTTTTTATTTTTTTTTTTGTGGTTTTTTTTTATATTTTTTTTTTTTATGTGTTGTTTATTTTTTTTTTTGTGTTTTTTTTTTATTGTTTTTTTTTTTGTTTTCTTTTTTTATTTTTTAATTTCTTTTTGGTTTGTTTGTTATTGTTTTTTTCGTTTTTTTTCTTTTTTTTTTTTTTTTTTTTTTATTGTTGGTTTTTCTTTTGTTTTATGTGTGTTTGTTTTTTTATGTTGTGTTTTTTTTTGTGTTGTATGTTGGTGTTTTCTTTGTTGTTCGGTTCAGTTTTGTTTTTATTTATTTCTTTTGTTATGGTATGTTTTTTTGTTGCTTTTGGTTGTTTTTGCTATGTTTGTGTTGTTTTTTTGTTTGTATTTGATGGTTTTTTTTTATATTTTTTTTTTTTTTTTTTTTTATTTTTTTTTGATATTTTTTTTTTTGTTTTTTTTGTATTTTATTAGTTTTTTTGTTTTTTTTTGTTTTTTTTTTTGGTTTGTGTTTTTCTATTTTATTTTATTTCTGTTTCTTTGGTTTTTTGTTTGTTTTTTGTTTTTGGATTGTATTTTGTGTTGTTTTTTATTTTTTTCTTTTTGTTTTTTTATGCTTTGTTTTTATTTTTGTTTTTTATTTTTTTATTTGGTGTTTGCTTTATTTTTTATTTTGTTTTTTTTTTATTATATCTTTTTTTGTTTTGTTGTGTTTTTGTTTTTTTTTTTTTTTTGTTTTCGTTTGGTGTTGTTTGTTTTGGTGATGTTTTTTTCGGTTATTTTTATTTGTTTTTTTGTTTTTTTTTATGTGTTTGTGTATTTTTTTTTTTTTATTTTTTTTTTTTTTTTATTTTCTTCGGTTTTTTTTTTTTTTTTTCTTCTATTTTTTTTTGTTGTTGTGTGTTTCTTTGCTTCTTTTTTATTTTTTTTGTTTTCTGTTGTCTTCGTCTTCTTTTGGTTTTTTCTTTTGTTGTTTTGTTTGTCTTGTTGTGGGCTGTTGCTCATCGTTTTGGTTTTTTTTTTTATTTTTGTGTTTTTTTTTTGTTTTTTCTTTGTTTGTTTTTTTTTTTTTTATGTTTGTTTTTTTTTTTTGTTTATTTTTTGTTTTGTTTTTATTTTGTTTTTTTTTTGTTTCGTTGGTATTGTTTTATTTTATGTTTTTGTTTTGTTTTTTTGTTCTTTTGTTGTTTTATTTTTGTTTTCAGTTTTTTTGTTATGTTGTTTTTGTCTCTTTTTTTTATTGTTGTTATTTTTGTTGTTGTTTTTTGTTTTGTTTTTTTTTGTGTTTTAATTTTTTTGTTTTTTTGTTTTTATTTTGTTTTTGTGTCTTCTGTTTGTTATGTTTTGTTTTTTTTGATTTTTTTTTTTTTTGTTATTTTTTTTGTGTCGTTTGTCTTTTTTTTTTTTTCTTGTGTTTTTGTTTTTTTTTTTGTTGTTTTGTAGTTTTTTTTTTTTTTTTTTTGTTTGTTTTTTTTTTTTATTTATGCTTTGTATTATTTGTTGTTTATTGTTTTTTTTGGTTTTGTTTGGTTTTATTTTTTGATTTTTGTTTTTTTCTGATTTTGTTTATTTTTGTCTTTTTTTTTTGGTTTTTTTGTGTGTTTCTAGTCTTTTTTTGTTTTTTGTTTTTTTTTTGTTTTTTGTGTGTTTTTTGTTTTTTTTTTGTTGTTTTGTTTTTTTTTGTTTTGTGTGTATTTTTTGTGTCTTTGTGTTTTTTTTTTTGTTGTTTGTTTTTTTGTTTATTTGATGTCTTCTTTTTTCGTGTTCGGTGTCTTTTTTATCTTTGTTTTTTTTATTTTTTTTTTGTCTCTTTTGTTTGTTTATTGGTGTATTTTTTTTTCTTATGTTTTCTTTTTGTTTTCTTTGTTTGTTGTTTTTGTTTGTTTCTTTTTGGTTTTTTTTTTTGGTTTTTTTTTTTCGTTTTTTTTATTTTATGGTTTTTTTTTTTTTTTATTTGTTGGGTTTTGGTTTTTTTGGTGCTTGTTTATTTGTTTTTTTTTTTTGTTTTTTTATTTTTTTTTTTTGTGGTTGGTATGGTTTTTGTTAATTTTTTTTGTTGTTTTTTTGTTGTTTTTTTTTTTTTTTTTTTTTTAGTTTTTTGTTTTTGTTTTTTTTTTTTTGGTTTTTGTTTGTTTTGTCTTTTTGTTTTTTATTTCTGAGTTTTTGTTTTTGTTTTAGGTTTTGTTTAGTTTGTGGTTTTTGTTGTTTTGTTTTTTTTTTTTGTTTTTGTTTTTTTTGTTTTTTTTGTTTGTTGTTTTTTTTTTTGTTTGTTTTTTGTTTTTTATTTTTTTTTTTTTCTGTATTTTTTTGTCTTTTATGTGTTTTATTTTTTTTTAGTTTTTTTTTTTTTTTTTGGTTTGTTGTTCTGTTTTGTCTTGGTTTTTTTTTTCTTTTTTTTTGTTTTTGGTGTGTTGTTTTGTTTTTTTTGTTGTGCTTTTTTTAGTTTTGGGGTATTGTTGTGTCTTTTTTTTATTGTTTGTTTTTCTTTGTTTTGTTTCTTTTTTTTTTTTTTTGTTGTTTTCTTTTTTTTTGTTTTTTGTTGGTGTTGGTTTTGTTTGGTTTTTTTTTTTAGTTGGTTTGTTTTTGTTTTTGTTGTTTTGTATTTTTTTGTTGGTTTTTTTGTTTTTTGTTTGTTTTTTTTGATAGGGTTGTTCTTTTTTTTTTTTTGGTGTTTTTTTTTTTTTTTTTTTTTTTTTTTATTTTTTTTGGTGTTAGGGTTTGTTCTCCTTATTTTTTTGTTGTGTTTTGTTTTTTTTTTTGTTGTGGGGTTTTTTGTTGGTTTTTTTTTTGTTTTGTTTTTTTTTTTTTTTTGTTTTTTTTTTTTTTTTGTTGTTATTTTGTGTTTGTTTTTTTTGTTTCAATATTTTGTTTTGTTGTTTTCTTTTTCTCTTTTGGTTTTTATGTTTTTGTTGTGTGTTTTTTTTTGTCTCTTTTTGTTTTTTTTTGTGTTTGGTTTTTGTTTTATTTTTTTTTTTTTTTTTTTTTTGTTTTTTTTTTTTTTTGTTTGTTTTTTTTTTGTTTGTTTTGTGGTTTTTTTTTTTGTGTTTTTTGTTTGTTGTTTTTTTGTTGTTTTTTTTGTTGTTGTGCGGGTTTTTTGTTGGTTGTTTTTTACTTTTTCCTTTTGTTGTTTCTTTTTTTTGTGTTTTTTTTTGTTGTTTTTTTTTTCTTATTTTTTTTATTTTTTTGGTTGTTGTGTTGTTTGGTTTTTTTGTTTTTTCTTTATGTTTTTGTGTTTTTTTTGTTGTTTTTGTTGTTTGTTTTGTGTGTTGTTTTTTTTTTTTGATTTTTTTTTTTTCTATTTTTTTCTATTTGTTTTTTTTTTGTTCCTTTGTTGATTGTTGCTTATGTTGCATTTTTTTTTATTTTTTTTTATTTTTTTATTTTTTTTTTTTTTTTGGTTTGTTTTTTTGTTTTTTTGGTTATTTTTTTGTTTATTTTGTTTTTTGGTTTGGTTTTGTGTTGTTTTGTTTTTGTTTTTTTTTGTTTATTTTTGCGTTGTTTTGGTTTTTTGGTTTTTTGTTTGTTTTTGTTTTTTGTAGGATTTTTTTGTTTTTTTGTTTTTTTGTTTGTGGTTTTGTTTTGTTCTTATTTTTTTTTTTTTTTCTTTTTATTTGTTTTTGATGTTTCTTTTTTTTTTTACTGTTTTTTTTTTGTTTTTTTTTGTGTTTTTTTTTTTTTCTTTTTTGTTTGTTTTGGTGTTTTTTGTTTTTTTTTGTTGTTGGTTTTTTTTTTTTGTGTTGGGTTTTTTTTTTTTTTTTGTTTTTCTTTTTTTTTTTGTTTGTTTTGTTTGTTTTTTTGTTTGGTTTTTTTCTTTTTTTGTTTTTTGTTTTTCTGTTTTTCTGTGTTTTTTCTGGTTTTTTTTTTTTTGTTTTTTTTTTTTTTTTTTTTTTTGATTTTTGTTGTTTTTTTTTTGACGTGGGTTTTTATATTGTTGTTTTTTTTATTGTTGTTGTTTGAGGGGGGGGGTTTTGCCGTTTGGGTTGTATTTGTTGTTTTTTTTTTGTGTTATTGATTTTTTGTTTTGTTTGGTTTAGTATTGTTTTGTTTTGTTTTTTTTTGTTTTTGTGTTTTTTTTTTTTTTTTTTTTTTTTTTTTTTTTTTTTTTTTTTTTTTTTTTTTTTTTTTTTGTTGTTTTTTTTTGGTTTTTTTTGTTTTTTTTTTTTTTTTTTGTTGTGTGTGGTTTTTTTTTTGTTTTTTTTTTTTTTGGTTCTATTGGTGTTTTTTTTGTTTTTTTTTTTGTTTTTTTGTTTTTTGTTTTTTGTTGATTTTTGTTTTTAGGTTTTTGTTGGGTTTTGGTTTTTTTTTGTTGTTTGTTTTGTTGTTTTTTATTTTTTTTTTTATTATTTTTTTGTTGGTTAGTTTGGTTTGGTTTTTTGGAGTTTATGTTTTTTTTTTTTTTTTGTTTTTTTTTGTTTTTTTGTTTTTTTGTTGTTTTTTGGGTTTTTTTGTCTGTTTCTCTTTTTTCTTTTTTGTTTGTCTTTTATTTTTTTTTTCTTTTTTTTTTTTTTTGTTGTTTTGTTATGTTTTTTTTATGTCGTTTTTTTGTGTTTTTTTTGTCTTTGGTGTTTCTTTGTGTGTTTTTTTTTCTTGTTTTATTTTTTTGTTTATTGTTGTTGTTGTTTTTTTTTTTTTTTTCTTTTTGGGTCTTTTTGTTTAATTTTTTTTTTTTTGTGTTATTTCTTTTTTTTTTTTTTTGTTTGTTGTGATGTTTTTGGGTATATTTTTTTGTCTGCGTTATAGTTTCATGTCGTGTTGTTTGTTTGTATTTTTTCGTTCCTGTTTTTTTTTTGTTGAGTTTTTTTTGTTGTTGTTTTTTACGTTTTTTTTTTTGTTTTTTTTTTCTTTTGGTTTTTTTTTTTTTTTTTCTTTTTCTTTTTGTCTTTTTTCGTTTTTTTCTTTGCTTTTGTGTTTTCTGGTTGTGTTTATCTTTTTTTTTTTTATTTGTCTTTCGGTGTTTGTAGTTTTTTTTTGTTTTTTAGTTTATTTTTTTATTTTTTTTTTTTGTTTTATTTGTTTTGGTTGTGTTGTTTTTTTTATTTTTTGTTTTTTTGTTTTTGTTTTTTGTGTGGTTTTTTTTTGTTTTTTTTTTTGTTTTATGTTTATTTTTTATTTTTGTTTTTGTTTACTTATTTAGTTTTGGTTTTTTTGTTTTATTGTTTTTTTTTTTCTTCTTTTGCTTTTTTTTCTTTTGTTTTTGTTTTTTGTGTTTTTTATGTATTGTTTTTGGTGGTTTTTGGTATTTTTTGTGTTTTGTTATTTTTTTTTGTTTGTTGGTTATCTATTTTTTATTTTTTGGTGCTTGTTTTCGTTTTGTTTTTTTTTTTTTTTGTGTGTGTTGTATTTTTTTTTGTATTTTATTTTTTATGGTTTTGTTTCTGGTTTTTATTTTTTTGTGGTTTTTTGTTGTTGTGTTTTTTTTTTTTTTTCTTTTTCTTTTTTTTTTTTTTGTTATTGCTTTTTTTTTTTTTTTTTGTTTTTTTTTGTTTTTGTGTTTTGTTTGTTGTTTTTTGTTTGTTTTTTTTTTTCTTTGTATTGTTTTATGTAGTTATTATGTTTTTGTTTTATTTTTTTTTGTTTTTTGTTTACTTTTTTTTTTACTTTGTTTTTTTTTTTTTTTTCTTAGTTTTTTTTTTTTATTTTTTTTTTTTTTTATTTTTATTTATTTTTTGTGTTTTGTGGTTTGTGTTTGTGCTTTTTTTTTTGTGTTTTTGTTTTTTTGTGGTTTTGGTTTTTTCTTTTGTGTTGTACTTGGTTTTTTGTATTTCTGTTTGGGTTATGTTTTTTGTTTTTGTTTTTTTCTTTTTTGTTTAATTTTTTTTTTTATTTTTTTGTTTTTCGGTAGTTTTCTTTTTTTTTTTCGTTTGGTTTTATGTGTATGTTTTTTTTTTTGTTTTTTTGTTTTTGTGTTGGTTTTGTTTTTTCTTGATTTTTTTGTTTTGTTTGTTTTTTTTTTTTTGGTCTTTTGTGTTGTTTTTTTCTTGTTTGGTTGTTTTTTTTTTTTGTTTGTTTTTCTTGTTGGTGTTTCTTTTTTTTTGTTGGTTTTGTGTTTATTTGTTTCTTTTATTTTTTTTTAACTTTTATTTTAGTATTTAATAAATATATTTAAAATGAATAAAAAAAAAAATAAAATAATAAAAAATAAATAAATAAAAAACGGAGAAAAAAATAAAAAAAATAAATTAAAAATAACAAAATAAAAACCAACAAAATAAAAATATAAATAAACAAAAAAAAATAATAATAAAAAAATAAATAAACTTAAAATTACAAATATAAAAAAAAAAATAAAAAAAAAAATATAATTAATAAAAAAAAATAATAAAATAAAAATAAAAAATAAAAATACAAAAAAAAAAAAATAAAAAAAATATAAAAAACAAAACTAACAAAAAAAAAAATAAATATAAAAAAAAAAAAACAAAAAAAAACAAAAAAAAAAGTTGAAATGAAATAAAATAAAAAAGGAAATAAATAAAAAATAAAATATAATTATATAATAAATATAAAACTAATAAAAAAAAAAATAAAAAAATATAATTAAAAAAAATAAAAAAATAAATACAAAAAAAACAAAAACAAAAAAACAAAAAAAAAAATATATAAAATAAACAAACAAATAAAATAAAAAAAAAAAAAAAATATAAAAAAAAAAAATCTAAAAAAAACATAATAATTATAAAATAAATAAGCAATCACCTTCTCCCTTTTTAAGCATGCTTTTAAATCTTGCTTCGAGCGTCATAAATATACTACGAAATCGTCGGCTCTTCGGCAAATGCCAGATCGGCTCATTACCCATTTGATTCATCCATATCTAGAATTGCTTCCTCTTTGCTCCGCTCTCATTTGTTGGAAAACTTCAGTAAATCTTCTCTTCCTTCAGTGACTCCTATGATCATCTTCACGTACGACTCGTACTCTCCTTAGATTGGGGCGGTTTATAAATATCATTTTGTATATATTCAGTTAACTAGCTTGGTCTATTACGGCCATGCACACCAGTCATTAACTCAATGAATACCGCTAGTGCATTTAGTTAACCAAAATGCATAGCCGTAACTTCAACGTGGTCATTACAATCTAATAAAAACAGGTTATTGGCTACGTCATCCGTGCTCACTCCATTGGTGACATCATATATGAATTTTTTATCTCACTTTCTCGAGAATAATCTTTGCAATTCCAAACTACCCACATTTCTTCATACAAGCTATACAGACGCTTCCCACAACAAGTTACCATTCGAACCAACCCTCACCTTGCAACTCCTGCAATTATTCCACACCTCTTGCCTTTCTAAAGATGTCAAACGACACGTGCCTTCACAAATTAGCGTCGCTCCTTGTAGTAATTCCATACGAAATCTCATTCTACGACGAGGGGTAAAACCTACTAATTCCTTAGGAACACTTTAGAGGGTCACATATACAATATGATATCACATATTATCAAACTTATCTCTTCATTGGTACTCCTCGTGTACCTCAATCCTCTTAATTTAATTTTACTCCCATTGATCTTTAAAGCACTACTCCAATTTACCATGGAATTTCAACTACCTTCTCGTGGATATCCTCTCAGCCTTTGTCTCAACAACAAATTCTCTCCTATGACTACATCAACACTCTAATAACTAAGAGGTGTGACAACCATGACTTGAGCACATTCGTCAAACTATTAGTGTTGACTTATGGATCTGTTGCAATGTCTAGGATATGTGTTATATATGTTATATGTATTTTTGTGGGATATGTGAGATTGGATAATCAATCCATTAAGCGTGATTGTCTCAATGGGATTGGATTTTGTGGAGTTCATTTCGTTCACTTTTGGTGACAAGGAAATGATTTCGGTGATTGAAGCGGTTTTCGCGTAAATTGTTTAGTAATTTATTCGTATACGTATTTATGTGCATAGTAATGTTTGGTATTAATATGTGTTAGTAGTTAGAATAGACATAATCATGAATTTCTATTTTTGGAAAGTTGGTTAAAAATAAAATAAAAAGTTTATTTATTTTAAAAGTCTAGTAAATTGGCGTTTACGCCAAAAAGGTATACTCAAATAAGCTTATGTTTTTATAAAAACTTAAGGTAATGCAAATAATTAAGTAATTAATAAATAAATAAATAAAATATAAAATATATATATATATATAAAGGGGAAATCTGCCAAAAAAAAGGAAAAAAAGGAAAACAAATCTTACTCTAATAAAAAAATTGGTAAAACATATTTATCATAAACCTCTTTTGTAAACTTATAAATAACAAAAAACCATTTCCCCTTGTTTTTAATTGTCCCAGCCGAATTTTATCAAAGGAGGAAGAAGAAAAATATTTTTTTTCAAGTTTGGTGATTTTTGTGTTCAAGATTCGAAGATTTAAGGTATAAATTATAATCCTTTGAGTTAATTATCATTAAAAACATGTAATAATTATTATGATGGATAATTAGGGTTTCATAACATCTGTAATTAATGATATAATAAACATGTTATAATGATTAGGGTTTAATTAAGATCATATGGGTGTATTCGTTAGGGTTTAGACGTGTTAGAATTTGATTTAGATTAGGGCAATTTATACATCTTGGTTATCATCCTTTATAGGCTGCAGAGATCCAATCAGTTATCTAGGACCTTCAGCTTTTGTCAAGGTTCCGGTGTCTATAACGTAGCTCATAGGGTCTAGTTTCCAGAACATTCAGCCTCGAAAGTTTTTAAGGTCGGGAAGTTATTCAAACGTTGGTTGCAAGAAAAGTTGTCAAAGCAGTAAATACGAGTCAGATTTAGGTCAGATTACGAGGTATAAAACCCCCACTTAAAATTCTAATTTAGCTTAGCCCTTCTACAGGAGTTTAGTTCTATGTGTCTATTAGAAATCCCCCAAAGGAGAGCTTCTGATTTGGAGTCTAAGTATGTTTTTTAGGTCTAAACGTTTTAGTGTGCAAACAGATCCGAATTGAGACTGTTTTGAAGTTTGATTTTCTTAGGAGTACTTGTGCATGTAAATGGCTCTTGGGAATCATGAGGTAGTTAATATACTCATAAATGAACATAGGTGATTTTTGGTATGAATTATGGAGGTCAGTAAGTAGAGGTTTTGAGTACGTTAAGTCACGTTAAAATTCTGCAGTTTTGAACAAATTGTGACTAACTAGTGAAACTTGTTAACGAAGTGGTTAAAGTTGGGTATGGTGTCGGGGTGACCCATGGGGTTAATAGAACACCTTAGACATCCATCATATGATTGTTACATGTGCATTAAGCTTTTGGCTTAGTAGCGTATAACACGAGTTATTTTGTTGTTTAGATTTGTGCTAGTTGTTTGTGAAGCTTTTTGTTGGAATCTTTTGGAAAGCTAAGCAAAGGTGAGTTTCATAGCCCCTTTTTCTCATGTTATTTTGGGGTGAGAATGATGCTTGTTGTCGTGTTAAAATGTTTTTAAGCTTGCTGTAGTTATGTGTATTGGATCGTGGGCACGTTCCGTCCCGTTGCGTTATGATATGATATGTTTGGTATTGTGGATCCCAATATGCAAAATGAAGTGTGACGGTGGTAAGACTGTGTGAGCTAATATGAGGCCATGTAGCGCACATATGTAGTTGATATGATTGTGGATCGTTGATAAGTGTAGAATACACATATCCATTAGTACCTAAAATAACCCAATTAAACCCAAAACAGACCAAAAACAGCAAAAATATGCTTGTATTTGTGTTTTGTGTGTGCAGGTACGGATATATCAAAAATCACATGAAAACCGTCAAAAACAAGCAAGCACGGACACGAGAATCAGAAGAGTACAAAAAGAAGCCAAAGAATCAAAGCCGAAGCCAGAAAAGTCAAATCCTTAGTCAAATCATGGTCAACAAAAGTCAACAAAACCCAAAATATTCCACTTTAGCCCCTCAACTTTCAGAAAAATTCATAAATGATCCCTAAGCCTAATTGGGCCTCACCCGGATTCAAAGCCCGTTATTAAGCCCATTTCCCTTTTCATTAACCACAAGGGCCAGTTTTGCAATTTCCCAAACTGTTTTATAACTAGAAATGAGAAAATAAAAGACAAGGGCTAAAATTGACATAAGGCCAAAGTTCAAACCGTTTTTACCCCGATTCAGTTATAAAAATGGCGCGAAGACCATTTACTATTCATCGTCACTTATGTTTCACTAGCCAGGGTAAAACAAGGGGCAAATGGAAATTGAAGGGTGATTACGTCAATTAAAGAGCTCAAAAGTACAAGGCAAGGGTCAAATCAGTCTTTCCAAGGGATTCACTAGCTCACTCTCATGAAGAGGCCACGTCAGCAATGGTGAAAGCACAAGGGGTGTGGGTTTTTGCACTAAACACACTCACACAACTAGCAAAAGCTGTCACATCAAAGAATGACAACTTGGCAATCCGTGTGAGTGTGTTATTGATCCAACGGCTCAAATCTTTGATCCAATGATTATGACAAGGAGTGGTGAAGATTGAAGGATTGAAGAGCAAGGCAAGGCATCTTAGAAGCTTCTTTCAGCACCTATAAATAGGGCCTCACTCTTCACACACACAGACGTAGCCTTAATTTAGTTTTAGCTTAAATTTTAAATTCCTAGCTTAATATTGTTTTTAATCTTGTAATTTTTCTTTTAAAAGTATTGTAAGTAAGCTTTTTATTAATGAAATTCAGTTGATTTAAATCTCTTTTAAGCTCTCTTGTTTTACCAAATAAGCTCTCATTTTCTATTAAATGATAAGCTATATCCTATAAGCTACTCAATAAGCTCTTTTAGTCTATAAGCTAAAATTAGAGCTCAATAGGCCTTAATATTACTTAAACCTTAAATCAGCTTAATATCTATACATTATTACCTTTGTATAATGGATTATGAGCTATGGAAGGGGGATCTAAAATGGAAGGATCCTCATGGACTTATACTAGCTTATTTATAAGCTAGGGAGCTTGTAGCTGCCATTATTGGTCCTCTTGTTTAGCTAGAGGTGCATTGTAAGTTTTCCTTTAATTTCTTGCTTTGAATATTAGTTTAATAGCTTTCTAAACTTAGATCTGCTTATTTGCTTATTAAAGTTGCTTATTAGTGCTTATTTGTGTTTTAACTAGCTTAATAATCATGGTTGCTTATCTGTTTTTGATTAAAATAGTTTAGATCATAGTCTTTAATATAAGTGTCTTAAAAACCTTAAAAAACCAAAAATAGTAGAAAATTAGTTTAAATCTTAGATTAATGCTTAATCAGTTGTTAATTCATGTTAGTTAGGGTTGTTATAAGCTTAAAATAATCTGGTAATTAGTGCTTATTAGTTAAATTTGCAATTTAAGTTGAAAGTAATTTCTGTCAAAATGGTAAAGGGGTGTTTGGATTAAGCTACTTTGACTAGTAAAAGTCAAAAGTTTTTGTGCAAACCTTTTTAGAAAGCTTTAATTTTAGTTTAAAACCATAGGAAATGAGTACTCATAAGTTAGTTTTAGAAATTAAGAGAATTTGAGCTTATCTTAAGTGTGCCAGCACCAGGGGAATTGTTCTTTGAATTTCACTTGTGCAAACTTTGATCTAAGCCCTCCAAGGCTTAGATCTTGCTTGCATTTTACTTGTACACTCTACTTGAGTGTTTCTAAGTGCAAGGATTTCCCTTAGGAAACCTGCACTTTTGAGTTGCACTTGTGCAAAAGTGCACCAGTACTAACAAAAAGTTAGTACTGCTGTCACTTTTGGCTTAAGATTAAGCCAAGTAATCATAGGTCTTAGCTTTTCAAATTAAGGTAGTATATAGTTTAGATGTAGCTTAATATAGATTAGGAATTATCTTTAGGTTTATAGCTTATTTACCTAGCTTAATTTTGCTGTCAAAAGTCACTCTAAAACCATAAAAGCCAAAAACAGTTAGCAATAAGATTTAGCTTTTAAATTTTAGATTCTAGCTTGAAGTAGTAG
>BQNB010002264.1:0-92604 GCA_026074375.1 Tanacetum coccineum | reverse complement strand
CCTAATTATTCCATTCATAAGCTTTCATACACATTTTTACACTCAAAACCCTAATTCAAAACTCAGAAAAATACTACACTATGACCCGTTTCTTCGTTTTTATCCATTTTAAACCTCAACCAACACTCAAATAAGTTGTAATAACTTATTTTACAATTATGTTAATCCTATTTTCATCATTATTTCATCATCTCATATCCTTTATACAAAAATTGAATCCGAGAATCCCTAAACGTACCTAAATGGATCATTCGACTCGTTTACTCATTTTTGACCGTTTTAATCTTGAACAATCAACCAAGAACAATTATAAACTCATAATATGAGTTTAAAATTCATTATCTATCTTCATTTTAGCAATAAATAAGAGATTGAAGCTTAGAAAACCCTAATGAACCCATTACAAGCCCTAATTCAACCCACGGCTTACTTTTTCTATTTTGACCCATTTTAGCTTAAACCACCACTCAATGTTCATTAATAATCCTTTATACAACACCTAGATCAATATTCTATCAACCTTGATCCATTATACAAGAATTATAAGCCAAGAAAAGTCAAAGAAACCTTAACGAGCCCTATATGAACCCGCGACCTTATTTACTCAATTTCAACCCGTTTTAACCCAAACCACTTGTTAATTTCCAATGATAAGCCTTAATACAAACCATGAGATCATGTTTCTATCATTACTTGATCAATGTGCTCAAAATATAAGCCAAGAAAAAGAGTTCGAGCCCTAGTAACCCAAAACAGACCCGCGGCTAGTTATGGCTCATTTTAACACATTTAAAATTCTACCTATGTGCAAGCACCTCCATGACCAGCTACTAGACACTCTTAAGCAGCTTACCCACCTGCTTAAGCCTTCCCATGGCCAAAATCAAAGCCATATCTCCACCTTTTTTACCACAACAGCCGCGGTAGCCTCTAATGGTGTCCACACCATCACTCTAGCTTTCTAGACCTCAAAAATCACTCCATAGACCTCCCACCTTAGTAGCTAGCTCCTACACATGTCCATGGCCTGGTCTTAAGAGTTCCTTAACCTCCTTGCATGAATTCAAGTATAAATAGGACCTCATATGCTTCATTCAAACTCGCACCCACCTTCTTCTTTCTATAACCCAATTGAGCAAACATTCTCTGCTCCATATGATCCTAGGATCATCTAATAAGATCATTCAAGCGAATCTTTGAAGCCTTGAAGCCCGGGAGTCATTATGCTAGGCGTACAAAGCTAAAAGTCCCGAGTTTGACCCGTTTTCAATCTATAAGCTCAAACCCAGGTTCTATCGTCTTCATACCTGCTACTACAACCTTATAATGTTCATATGATCATACATAAACTCTTGTTAAAATTTAATAAATCAATTCATGCTCACTTTCCATTTTGATCCAAAACCGTACACCTGAAACCCTAATTTTATGTTTTTGCTTAATCTATAAGCTAAGCTTGTAAACTATTGTTATAATCTATTCCAATAAGCTTAATTAGCATTAAAATAAGTGCTTTGATAAGTCATGAAAGAATTTGAGCTTAAAACCCCTGCGTTTTCGTTTTAAAACCCTAGTTTAACCCGTTTTGCTTCCTAGCTTAACGAATCGTTATTTTAAACCTGCGTTGTGTTAAATCTTCATATTTTAGTTTATTATAACTTATAAATGTCAATTGAAATGTTAAAATAAGCTTGCAAGGCAATTTGAACATGTTTTGTAAATATTATCCATGCAAGGGGTATATATAGTAACTTTCAGAAACTTATAACTAAAAGGACTAAAAATGTCATTTTATCAAAGTTATAACTACATGGGTCTATTATGTCACTTTTTAAAGTGAAAGGTTTACTTTGTATATCTTTTAAAGTCAAAGGACCAAACTCGTAAAAGTGCAAACTCCAAGGGTATATTCTGCCACTTATCAAACTCAAGGGTCAAAAATGTAACATTTTGAAAAAGTATAAAAATACATTCAAAACATTACAAGACATAACTTTAATTAACGCTTCTCATGCTTATCATTTCCAGATGTTGATCAAAACGCTTTAAACCGATTATATCGTATCACAATACTAGGGAGCTTCATATTAAGGTTACATCTTGGTATTACGTTCAGAACTGAGGTTTGTTGGGTTATACAATTTAAAGGCCCATAGCTCCTCAAACCTTTACTGAATGACTTCTGAGTATGATGGCCCAACGTGAACAATAATTCCAAACTCTCCAATCAAACTCATTAAATTATTAAACCAAAGTTCTAAAGTACAATCTTCCTAAGACTTGACATATTTACTCAGGTTGTGTGACGTGGCTGTTTACTATAATTTTGCTATATCAACCTTCCCTGGTTAAGATTGTGATAAGGTCGTCAGCTTTCATTTTGGAATATTTATTACAACTACCTATCAGGTGAAGTTCATAACCTCACCTTTACTTATTTTACATGTTTTATAAACCCGCGAGGGGGATACATGCTTGTTACAAACTCTTTTACATACTCGTTTATCTTAAAAAAATGTGATTACTTTTCAAAGACTTAGTGAATTCATAGCCTCGCATTTCAATCTTTTCATAAACCCGTGAGGAGGATACCTGCTATAAATTACGAATACAAGTGTTTTCCAAATTACATGCTATCCTGACATATCATTACAATTGATGTCTAAGTTATCTATCCTACAAGTCGTTAAATTTGACTTCAAGTCGTTAAATTGACTTGGGATATTAATGTGTTAATATTACAAATCCTGATATATTATTGCCTAAGTACATATCTATTTGGGTAATATCTCCCAATATCTCCTTAATATCTACATGGGTAATATCTCTTTAATATCTCTTTGGGTAATATCCCCCAATATCTCTTTAATATCTCTTTGGGTAATATCCCCCAATATCTCATTAATATATCTTTGGGTAATATCCCCTAATATCTCTTTATGTGATTCATGAGTTTAGGGTAATAATACTGTTCTCCATGATAATACTGTTCTCCATGATAATTATTCCTGCAATACTAATATTTCCATTATGATAACTTGTATTCAACTATTTCATTTCAAACCTATGAATTTCACTCAACCATTGTGTTGACTTTTTAGCATGTTTATCTCAGGTAATTAAGCAACTTACGGCACAGAGTGGCATGGACTTGAAGATGGTTGAACTGTTATCATTCACACTTTATGTTTTAGATTGTAGGACCAGCATTTTGTAAAAACTTTGATTATAATGAATGATAACTAAATTTTCCCAAAACATCTCTTTTAAGTCGTTTTCTATGATTATGATTGTTGTATCCATGAAGTAATATCCCAGATTAGCTTCCGCTGCTATATTGTAAAAATGGAGGTGTTACATATTAAAACAAACCAAACATTAAATCTTCATTAAGATGGCTAATACCCTCGGGTATTAGCCATCTTAATGAAGATTTAATGTTTGATTTGTTTTAATCTCGATTGCGTAATTTGTTGTTGAGTGTTTAAGTATGTTTATCGCCTAATACTTGTCTATGTGCTTGAATATGTGACCTATCATTCAACTGGGTCTAGTGATACTGACCAAGTAATCTAGATACTAAGATAGCTCTCCATATCATGTTTTATGTATCTGGACCAATAGGATCACAAATGATGTTCTATGTTTGCCTTTAGATTAGTGAGCTTAGTTGACCTGGCAGGTGACCCTTGGATCAACAAGTACCTTCTTAATCATTAGTAAAGACTTGAACAGTGAACTACCCGTATATAAAATACCGTTAAGCAGTAAGTGGGTAAAGTCCCGATGGGCTAGGGTTTAGCAAGATCACCATTGCTTTAATCCCTAAGGTAGATTATAATTAAACTAAAAGGATGCTTTATGCGGATGCATTAATTATGACAGGATTCAACATGTCTAGGTCTTAGGATGATGTCCCACATAAGTCTTAAGAATGATATGCCGCCTCAAGATAAGCAGTCATTGCACTAAACAAACAAACCAACATTTAATTGGATTTAATATGCCAAATACAGTTTTCTATCATTTGGCTTGTACCGCTTTTTTATCTTATGATTTTCTTCTTGCATGCTTATTGTGTATTGAATTGGTTATTGTTACCATAAAACCTGTGCCATTCTCTCAGGCTGAAAACCCCCTTTATCATTAGAACTAGGTTTAGCATATGTTTAAGAAGTGATTAGAATTCACTAGTCTAATTAGATTAATTAAAATACTGATAGAATATAATATTAACGACCTCGCTCTTAGTGTTCGACACCTTACTTACCATGAAACTTCATCTGACCGGGTACACTACCCGTTAAAGTGTTGTTTTAGGATAAGTCGGCTAAATATAAATGTAAAACTTGGTAATCAATAAAAACAACCTACACGACAGCACATCAAGTTTTTGACGCCGTTGTCGGGGAGTGAAGTTGTTTAATTCTTGTTTGTTAGTATTTTAGTTTAGATTTAGTTTATATTAATTTGCATATTTGTGTGTGTTTGATTATATGCATTGTATAATTTCGCATATTGTGTGTTTTTCTGCATAATTACAGTTTACTGTAATCTGAGTCGAATACTAAATACGGCGTATTCATCTCTTTAGATACGGCGTATAAATTTTTTCTAAAACCAATATAGCGTATTCAACTCTAACATCAATACGTCGTATTCTGTTTCACTGAATACGGCGTATTAGTCCATTTAACCTTTTTCTTCATAGCAAATTCATTACAGGAAATAGACGACCCCAACATCACCATGCAAGAGTACATCCAACTTATGGTTGATAAAGCTCGAGGGCGTGATAAGACGTTTAATTGAGAAAATGCTACGTACGGTAAGGTATATTGTGATGATCTTGATTCTTTTACATATTTTGAAACAGATTTCCCAGCTATCGTTTACAATGATGCATCGACATCAAATCAGAATGTTTCTTTCGAACCGACTGTAAGTTTTTACAATGCAATTAAAGCTGACATTGATTTTCGCATATCATTTTTCAATTCTGAGGACGAGGATTATACTTTTATATATAACAAGGATTCATCTTCTTATAAATTATTTCCTATCAATGATTTAAAACCGGAACCGGCAAATGAACATGTTAAAATCAATATTGAATCATGTTCGGAGAACATTGATGTCAAACCAATGGATAATGTTATTTTCATAAACAAAGACACCACTCCCATTGAGTTTGATGAAAACATTGAAACAAATCATGACACACCAGGTAAATCTTTCGCTAAAAAAAATTTTGTTTTAATGATTAAAATCATGATTAGTCAATGTTTTAACAAAGGGATGCCATTAATTATTAAAAAATTATATGTGTCATTTGGCATCCCGTTTGATCCCAAGTTGTTTTATAAGGATGGGATTAAATTGGGGCAAGTCTAACTTAAAGACTTTTCTATAAACAAAAGCGCTTGCCAGGAGAGAACCCAGAATGTATTTTCATTTTTCTTATCGAGTCTGTCTTCCCAGACTGTCTATACGGCATATCCAAACCCCATGGATACGGCATATTGACTACCTGGACGTTATCCAGTTTTTACTTTTATGCAATTTAAACTTTATTGTCAGTTCAGTCTATACGGAGTATTCAATAAATGAATACAGCGTATTAACCGACAGACTAGTATTTAGGATTTTTATTACAGCTCTTAATACGGCGTATCCCGGTTTACCAGATACGGCGTATCGACTTCTTGTACGCTCTTTAGGATTTTACTTTTTAACCAAACGAATACACCGGAGATGGAGTTGCACTTGTTTTCTTATTGATACAGGATCTTACTGAACATAAATGACGAATTGGTTATGGTATACTCTGGAAAATGATGTGTGTTGTACTCATACGGGCATTCTGACGCCTCTTTAACACACTTTTGCTCAAGAACTCAAATTGGAGAGTCATTCCGAGCCAAAATACCAAGGGAGTTCCTCGTTCTAATTCTATTTCCCATTTTCTTTAATTGTTTTATCTATACAACGAGGATGCTGTATAATTTAAGTAAGGGGGTAGAGAATTAGAATGTCTACTTGTCCTTCTTTTTACAAATAATATGCTATATGCTTAAATTATGCCAAATTTAAAATTTTTTTAGCATAACTTTTGTAAAAATTAATAGTTACATTACCTCGCGCACAATAACCTTTAATTACAAATTGTTAGAATTAAGCCTATTCCGTTTCCAAACGTTTACCAAAAATTCCACAAAATTATGAGTTTGTCGGCGATGTAGTGGACTTTAGAACTTGGCTTGGTATATCACTCGAGACCACAATGATGAGCACTATGTACTTAGATGGAGTAACATGTTTAACTGGTAAATTTCTAGGAATACACCAAAAAGCCTATATGTTGTGATATTAACTAACTACACTGGCTAGTTAACCCCCGTATAACCCTTTGCTTACTCTCACTATAAGAGTAAGATCCCCTAGAAAAACCCATTGAGCCATTCGTGTCTTTTTCACACCAAAATGTTTATTTTGTTACACCTTTACATCTTAGCATACCCTGTAGATTAAGCCTATTAATCAAAGCTACTAGTTGCTTTTGTGTAAAGTTTTGTAGTTCCTGTGTCAAAGTGAAATTTTCTATCTCTGGTTAGGTCGGGAAACTGCATAATGCTATAGGAATGTAAAAGTTTGTAGCTCGTGTATTTTGCTACTTTCTCAATTATGTTTCGTGTTCGAAGATGAAAAGTTCTAAGAAAAATTATGCGAATGAATTATGATGGTGAAGGCGGTGAAAATACACTAAAATTCATATTGTTATGTTGAAAAAAATGGAAAAATAGAAAATCACATCAAAAAAGAGAAGGAAAGATTGATAGTCGATTCTTTAAGATTAAACCGATAAATTACTTGGAAGGATAGATTCTTCGTTGATACATTGTAAAAATTTAACGATGTATAGTTTTGTATAAAAGTGGCCGATATCACCACTTGTAAAAGTATTTATAAGTTGGGATGATTGGGAAGTTGACCGTTATGGGAACGCTAACTTAGGTTGTCTTTGTCATGTTATGATCGAGACGTTTGTATATGTTTCTGAGTCTTTATCATGGAACGGTCGGGAAAGTTTCTAACAACTATATACCATATTTGTTCAGGCTTAATCTATTTGTTTCAAGAATTTTATTTAACAACAATTTACTTCCCTTTCCTAGCAACTAACCTTGGGTTTTACTCAAAAAAGGATGTGATGGAGTCATGCATGTCTATTCCGTCGTTACGGCCATGTATGCGTGATTCAGCCACCTTGTTGGTTTATTACTTTTGGTGAAAGTTAGAAGGTTCATACCCTATATCATTCTTCATCCTAACCCTTGGTTAAATTCAAATGAGGATGTGATCGAATTATACATGTCTATTCCGTCGTTACGGCCATGTATGTATGATTCAGCTACCTTGTTGGAGTGGTACTTTTGGTAAAAGATTGTTAGAATGATCAACCTTAATCCTTATAAAAACTTAATTTACTTTTTGACTTGTTACTCCTTAGCTCTAATGGTGGAGATGTGTATCCTTGCCAAGCATATGATAGAAAACTAAACACGACAAAGCAAATGAGCGTACCTATTAAATGTTACACCCTAGATTAGTTGAGTGATCTGAGTGTTTTCATTTCCCATATTTCGTAAGGTGCTTGGTCTTGTACAGGTGATTAAACGAAATAAATTCTTAAAAGAAAATTCCTTAACTTCAGTTAGGATACATTTTCAAAAAAAAATTAGAGTCTACTTGAGGACAAGTAGGATTTAAGTGGGGGGGATATTTGATGACATCAAATAACATTACATTTATAGCATCATTTATCCCAAGTAAATTACCCACTTTTATATAATTATTGCAATAATTGTTATTAAATTGCTTAAAGTTGTTAATTGCAATAATTACAAAGTGTTTTGTGAATACAAGCTAAAAGGCACACATTTTGGAGCTTAAATGATGATATTTGAAGATACTTATTTCTGACTCAATATGCCGTATCCAGGAAAAAAGATACGGCATATCAGCGCTTGGACTTCACAATAAAACGCGTATGATCAATTCTCAATACGACGTATCCTGCTTACTACATACGCCGTATCCAGCTGGTCAAACAATCAAAGATCTTGCATTAAATGTGATTAAGGAAAGATATAACTGATTGATTATGAACGTAGCGCACACTCTAAGGAAAACACCCCTATACGCCATATTGACCTCACTCAATATGGTGTATCCACTAATTTTTAAAGACTATAAATAGAAGACTCAAAAACAAGTGTTTATTGTCACTACTACACAAAAGGCTATAAACACCTCTTAATAGAGCGATTTTAATAACACCAGTTCCTATTGTTATAAAGTAAGGATCATGGGCGGCACAAACATTGGTTTTCTTGAAATACCCGATCTCTATACTCCAGAAAGGATAAAAACTGGCTCATTTGTAAAAAACCGGTCTCTAGACGCATTCAAATACATTGGTACTTTGAAGTGAAAAGTCTCTATGATTTCTATAATTAACACCCTTTATTTGGCCGTTATGAATATATAGTCACACTAATGCTATTCGTTACAAATGGGAGTCTCATGTCACATTTTTGTAAATAAAATGGTAAATAGGTTGGAGAAATAGATTTAGAGTCGGTGCAAAACAGAAAAATCAACAAAACGTGATTAGGTATCTTAATTTTAGCAAAATATAACACAAAATGAAGTGAAGTTGAAAATCAATTGGGTTACAACTTACAAAATTAAAATTTCCCTTTTAATATAAGTAAGTAACTACGTTTTTTAATTGAAAATTTTAGCTTCCCACTAAAACTCCCGCCCATCTTTTTCACCAAATCAAAACACTCCCGCCCATATTTTTCCCCAAAATCAAAACCTTAACACTCCCACATCCTTTCCCTTTATTTTTTTCAATTTCAGCACACGTTTTGTTTCTTTTTCTTTTTCTTTTTCTTTTTCTTTTTGAGGATCCACCGGTGATAAGGTATGTGAATTTTGGATTTATGCCCTAATCCGCCATCAATGGCTATTTTTAAGCTTCATTTTTCATGTGATTTTTGTATTATTACAACATAAATGTATCGTTGGTTGTTTTTTACTCGGGATTTTACAGGCTTTACTATACCCACCAACTACTCGATGGAATGCTTGAATGAAATTTATGAAAGGAGTGTTTTGGTGTAAGTTTGGGTGAAATTATAAGCAAACAAAGGTAGATCTCTCATTTTTCTATTTATTTTCTAGTTTATTTTTCATCTAGTTTCTAGTGTTATGTTCAGTGAAAATCATTTGACTTTATTTCACTTAGCATAATTTTAATAGATCTTGATGAAAATACTCTGCAACATTGTGTGTTTTATAGTAATTGTTGCTTGTTATGAAACATGGTATGTTTGTCCCTAACTGTGAGTTCTACTCGAATGGGAATGCTTTAAGTTTTGACTGTATATAAGTATGCGAATGTACTTTAGTGAAAAAATTGAAAAGCTTTATATGTGTGACTGCAATCAAGGTTTTATCTTTGAGGTCTATTTCAAGGAATTAAATCTTATTTGTTCAATTGTTTTAGAGACTAGAGTTGGCTGTTAGTGATGAGTTTTATGCCATCTATTCTTTGCATGATGAATGAAACGAAAGTACACATTATATATTAGAATAACGAATTAAGTTATGGATTTAAGTTGCTAAAGTAAGCTATGTGAAATGGTACTACTGTCATAGTTGATCACTTCTTTTAGAGCTAATGGTAATATAAAAATGTTAAGCACTCTTGTATGAGTAGTTATTTTGCATGTTCTTATAAAGATAACTTGTAAGCTAATATGCACATATATTTACATTTTTATAGCCCCATCTTAGTTAACTGTTGTAGATTATACAAAAAATTAGTGGGTTATAATTCTGAACTGAAGTAGATTACATTAATAAATTTTTTTATTTATTTAGTATCAAGTAGTTAAACTTGAAATGATGGGATGAACTAGTAGCATATTGTGTGTGTTCAAAATGAATTTAAAATAAGCAGAGTATAATGAAGATAATGTAAGTAAGTAACTCCCAACACCGTCTTCCACGGGTTATGGGTTGTAACCCTTGCCCTTTTTGTGTTCTGAATATTTGTTTTATAGTCCTTTGACTATTTGACTTTTGTCAGTTTATTCAGATTTTGTACCGTGTTGATGGTGATGATTTTTATGAGAATTGTGATCTATTGTGGTTTATTGTGATTAATAATCCCCTTTTGAAGGTATTATTGTGTTATTTGTATTCCGGGTGGTTTGACCCGTGAATTTGTGAGAAATGCCGAAAAACGAGTCCGACACATTCGTTAATGTCCAAATGAGTTTTGAAAGGGTTTAAAGTGAAAATATGTCGTGTGAATACTCTATGTTAATGGAAAAGTATTTTTAAGGTGAATAAAAATGCTAATTAACTTTGGGGTAAATTTTACGGTTGAGTTTTACGAGCTTTTAAGTGATCCCGACACGAAAAGAAAGACCCGACACCCCCTAGGATGCCATATCCGGTCAAGGTAGTCAAAAGGGGACATGGAGGCTTAATTTTAGCTAATGTGTCTTAAGGTGTACAATTATATTCCTTTCACTAGCTCTCATTATCAAAAAAATAAAACACGCACTTAAGTGTGTGTGCTTGTGTTCGTTCGCCCTCACCAACAACAATCCACCATAAATTTTCCAACTTTGATCGAGAACGTGATATTCTGGGTTGATACGAGTATTTGGGTATTCATTCAAACAACGTTTGGGCTGTCCGATTCGTGTCGAAATATACATTTTTGAAGATTTTCTTGTAAGTTTTCAAATTTAAATTTCGTTTGTCCTTTTGGGTTTATTTTGATGCATATATGTTAGTTGTACAAGTTGATCGTTGTGAAAATTGATTTTTGGAAGCGAAATGAATAAAAGGGTATGTTTGGTTCGTTGGATTAAAAAAGGAAAAAGAGGATTTTTGTAGTTTTGATGTTGTGGTCGTGATGGTTGAATAATATATGATGCTAGAATGCTTATTTTTTGATAGTAACTTGTATAGCTTATTCGGGCTTATTTTTAAGCTATTTCTTGGCTTATTTTGGGCTTATATGCCACGAACTATTCCCAAAATCACTAGGAAAGTGATTTTGATTATTTTTGTGTTATGACATATGTTGTGGACTATTTTTGAAGCTTATGGTAGTAACCAAATGCGATACGTAGTGTAACATCCGACAATTTTCGGAATTTTAAATGACTATTTTAAACTTTGACTTTTCAGGTCCGATCTTACTTTTTGAGTTTTGATATTTTATCGTCACATGAAAACGATTACCGCGTAACTGGAAAAAAATTTCGGAACATATTTTAATAATAAATCAAATTTATTATTACATACCTCGAGTACCATTTTATTTTTAAACTTATTTGACTCGAAAGCGAGAAAATATATATATTATTCTTAAGTTGACTTATCAAAAACGACCCGCTAAACCACGTTTTCACAACTCGAACTCTAAATTTTTTTGATGTAAAACGACATTTCAGACAACTTTTTAGTTTTAACCGAGACCCGAAAACAGTCAGAAGGTGACTGAGATGCCCTCGCAAAATTGTAGAAACAAGAAAATAATTAAATTATATTTAATTAACACTTTTTATTAAATAAAAATATTTAATAAATTAGTTGTCTTTTTATTCAGTGACGTTTGTTGAAGATGCAAATATTCGAGTAAAATATCATTTTACATACAAAGTTTATTGGAAATATACAAATAAATAATAAACGTTTTAAGTAAATTTATATAACGTTTATGAGAAATTGTCGACTGAATACTCGTTTCTAAGGGAAAAATGATTTGGAAAACAATGGCGCAAGTTTCGTGACTCGAATCGACCACTAACTAGTTCAAACAAGTCCCGAACCGATAGTTATCAAAACTATAATAAAAACTTACACAATAAACCCTAAACTATTTGGGTTTGCCATTTTATTTTATAACTTCTATATATAAATAAAATTTATAACTAATAATTCATTTTCATTTTTACATATAACACACACACTCACATGCTCCCTCCCTTCTCTACCGGAAAAACAATCCGGCCACCACAGCCGCCGCCGGAAAAGATTCCGGTCATCTTCTCCGGCCGAAACATAAAACGTTTCTCATCTCCGGATCTACCCGATCCTCACCACCACGCGCCACCACTCGCCACCACAGTCGTCACCTCCATCCCGCCACCCTCCTCAACACCACATCATCACCATCCACACCACCGCAGCCTCTACCCTTGTCACAACACAATCACCACCCCGTCACCATCACCTCCTCCACCGTCATCAACCGCCAGCCGCCACCTCAGTCACCATGAAGGGTACGTTTGGTTCTGAAAAGCAAACCCAAAAATGGTGCGTTTGGTTTTTAAAGAAGCACCAAGGGTGCGTATGGTTTATAAAACCACCAGCGAGGGTGCGATTTGGTTGAGGTTTGCATATAACATGTTAGGGTGTTTTGGTTTGTTATAATTACACAGCCAGGGTGCGTTTGGTTGATGTGGACCCAACAAATGGTGTGTTTGGTTTGGACAGAAACACCACGAAGGGTGTTTGATTCGGTGGGTCAGCAGCAGCCCGCACAAGGGTGCGTGGTTGGCTGTGAAATGCACTAAGGGTGCGTTTGGTTTTGGGTTATGACCAGTTAGGGAGCGTTTGGTTTTGTTTTCAGCGACTAGGGAGCGTTTGGATCTGGGTTTACCAAATTAGGGTGTGTTTGGTTGTGTAGAAACACCACAAAGGGACGTTTGGTTTGACAGATTCATCGTAAGGGTGTGTTTGGGTGTGCAGTTTCACACTAAGAGTGTGTTTGGGACAGCAGGCACGATAGTGATGTTTGGTTTGGCAGTGAACACCAAACAGGGGTGTTTGGTTTTGCAGATTGCGCCAACGGGTGTGTTTGGGTGAGCAGGAAATGTACAAGGGCGTGTTTGGGTGAGCAGAAATAACCTTTAGGGTGTGTCTTGATTTATATAAATCGAATAATAAATATATCATAAGATTTTATAAATATAAAACTGGATTAAATGGTGGTTAATGGTTAAATAAATGTGTCATATATTATTTAGTCTCGCCTAATTATATATATTGATCACACGAGTAAATTGCAACACGGATTGATTGAAAAATGATTAAATTATATAATTTTAAGATTGTTAATTTGTAATATATCAATAACTGGATAAACAAACGGAAACTATACTTTTACAAATGGGATAACTATTTTAGCAAATCATCAAGGAAACAATATACTAGATTATAAAATATTATTTTATATTGTATAATTGTCAACTAGAAATTAACATCATAACCTTTGTAAAAGCTTTAAAAACATAGTGTACATGATTTGTAACTTTAAAACGTACGATTACTTTTATGCTAAGAACTTTTTATTTATTTAAGTGGTGATTTTCTAAAACGTGTCGAATTATTTTGTTTAATCATTTACTCACGTTTCTTAAACAATATTTGCAAAGTATTATATACTTCAAATTATTCATCTGATTGTTTGTCTTATTATATAATTCACCATATGAATTATATAATTACTTATTTTTCATATGTAATAGATACGGAATATATTACATACATTGCTATATGATTCACCCTATGAATTATATATGCTTCTTGATTTATTTATTTAACCAACCACCAAACTATTACAACTTTAAATCTAAATCTTTTATCAACGTGTCGCGTTGATGTACTCATTCATCGGAAAACCCAAGTACATTACCCTAGGCTAGTAGGATATAACCGTTAAGATAAACCGCAACTTCTTGGTCGAGCCGTTCCAGTTTTCCGTTCTGTCTGGCGCTTAATATGCGCATTCCCGCCAATCGTTCTTCATCATCGATGTGAGTTTATAGCCCCTCTTTCACTTGTTTTACAATTATTTTACAAATCTCGGGGGAGAATACATGCTCATTACAACTTGTTTACATACTTGTTTACATACTCATACTCAGTTACTTGATTTATATCATACTCTCTTTCTACTTATGGATTTAAGTATTTAAAGCTGTTTATGAATACAATGGTTATCTTTTCATTGGACACAAGTATTTTTGGTTATCACCTCATGTTTACGTGTTGCCTAAGTAGCGATTAGACCACTCAATTCCCGAAACTATCATGAACTATTAATTATGGATTGTAAGCGTGAATGTTATAAATAGATCTATTGGGACTAATTATCCCTATCCGGGTGAGTAGCACTCACTGTGCCGGTGTACCGGACAACGGGTATATATCATGTCAATTTCATTGGTGTCTTGGTCAGACACCGGTAGGGCAGAAATACATTTGGCATATTATATGCTACATAAATTAACCTCGGTGTCATGAGCTTAGCGCAACAGTAGATACATTTTATGTGATGTTGTATTTGTTATAGTAGTCATATATTTTGGAAATTTTGTGGTCCACACTACTTTGTTGAACATTACTGATTTTCAAACATTTTTCCTTATACTGCAGTGGAGCAGTAGACACTATACTCTTTTGATTTCAACATTTTCTTTTAAAAAAATCTATGAACTCACCAACTTTATGTTGACATTTTTAAGCATGTTTTTCTCAGGTGAATTAGATGCTTGGATTTATCTAATGTGCATTGGAGTCTAAATTGACAAGATTTCATTCATGGATTTATACTTACATACAAATGATCAAATCTCGTTGTATTGTTTTCAAGCTTTTTGTGGTGATGCAATTATGAGACAAATGTTATATCAATTTCAAGAAAATCAACGAGATTATTTTTCAAACGACACATTTAGAGGTCGTTCTCTTGTATCATGTGCTGTTGTATTATAAAGTAACGCCCATGGACATACTTCCGATGTGACACATTTTTGTGTGTGTTACAGATTGATATCAGAGCACTGGTTATAGAGAACTAGGTTGCATATTTTACCCTAGACTATAATCGTTTTCACAAACATTGCATCACATCAAACCTTTTCAAAGTGCATACACACTACTTGCCTACTTGCTTAGGTTACTTGTTACATTAAGTGCTTACATGACATACATATATATGATATATATATGCTTGCATTCTTTTTGCGTATATCGTACATTTATTTATATAAGAGTTATTTATATAAATACTAGAACATTTCTTAAGACATTGTGAGTTGCACAATGGTCTCATTCATACCTCAGACATTGTGAATTGCACAATGGTCTCATTCATACATCAGACATTATGAGTTGCACAATGGTCTCATGTACATCTCAGACATTGTAAGTTAAACAATGGTCTCTAAGAATATTTTTCTCATAATTGTATACAATATCGTATTACACGAAAAACCGTCGTAATTTTGTTTACATGGAATTATGTATGAATCTAAGTATTACAAGTCTTGTATGGGTGGGACTTGTAATATAAGGATTGATATGATAATTGCTATGTTGACTCGTTCATAAGGACCTTTACCTTATCTACTCTAATCGAGTACTCATAAATTATTTGAACACTATGTCAATTTCCCCTGATTGTTTTACTCCCCGTCTCCGAAGATGAGTTTTAAACACTCATCCCATACTCATTAGAGCACATGCATTGTCATGTCATCCACCACCTTGAAGAATTTTGTGAGTACGCGTATTGCATCGGGAATTATTAAGTAGGATGATTTATAATTTATTTATTTGAAAGGATTGGGACGCCTCTTCATTTAAATAAATAAATTGTAAATCTCCGAACCATAAGTTTATCAATTCATTATTTACATAAATTGGGACGCTTCTTTATGCAAATAACGAATTATAAATGAGTGGGCTTAATAATATCCGATATAAGACGAGTAAGGACCTGAACTCAATCATCACCGAAATTCTTTAAGAGGTCTAGAGACACAATCGTGTCTTACTACTCAGCAGAATCTTAAGGCCTCGCTTGGAACTATCTTATCTCATTCTTAAGTTATTACTTTTGCGATTGCAAATCCTTGCAATCATGAACTGTCTGTGGAGCTAACAGACTGAGTACCATATTCCGCCGTCTATCGCATGAGCTCTCCCGCGAGCTCTTCCCATTTGTTGAATTTTTATTCTGGGGATATTGTTTCTCGGAGGGTCCTCTCCCATCATTATTCGTTATAGATATTGTCGTTATGGTTGATATCGTGGGCCCTGGAGCTGTCCCAACTGGTACAACTTCATCCAATTGAGGATGCAAACCCCGTAAACCAGATAAACACTTATCGACAAAACAGACAGTCGAGCTATCCATTTCGGGCCACTAGTAGGAAGACTTAGGTCGCGATACATCCTAGTACTGCCAAGTAAGTTAGGTACTTACATCTATAAGCCACGTTGATGTGAATCATCGAACATTGCAGATAGCAGAAATGAGACTCCGTCCTCGGACATTTAGAAATTTATACAAACATACTCACGCGACTACACTTTCTTCTTGAGGTTTTCACTATAATGAGACTTTCCTTATAACGCGGTTATATCAGTCGTAAGATCTGTAATGATATTTTTTTGAGATACCTATTTTGATAGATTAAGTATCCTGGTCAAACCTAGCCAAATTTTTTGGTATATTGAGAAGTGTCGAAACATCGAATTTTGCTGAATAAAGTTATCAGCGTATTGTTTAGAACTGGATTATTAAATCTTAAATCTTTTCTTGGTCACATAATCGGTTAACACAAATTAAATCTCGAGACGAGATTCCTTTAAGGGGTAGGTACTGTAACAACTGGAAATTTTCGGAATTTCAAATGACTATTTTACCATTTGACTTTTCGGGTCCGACTTGACTTTTGACTTTTGATCTTTTATTGTCACATAAAAACGATTACCGCGTAACCGGTAAGATTTTCGAAACAGATTTTAATAATAAATCATATTTATTATTACACATTTCTCATGTGCAAATTTATTTTAAATTTTTATTTAACTTGAAAACGAAAAGACATATATTATTCCTAAGTTGACTTATCAAAAACGACCCGCTAAACCACGTTTTCGTTGGTTGGAGTTATTGAAGGATTATGACACCAACATTCAGTACCATCCGGGTAAAGCAAATGTGGTGGCTGATGCTTTGAGTAGGAAGTCGGGTATGATAGCTGGTATCAAGGTGGAAGAAGAGATTATTCGTGACCTTGAGCGTTTGGATATCGAATTATGTGTTCGTGGACAGAGTGGTTTCTGGGCTAGTCTGAGGGTTGAGCCTAACCTAATTTCACAGATCAAGACAGCTCAGAAGGATGACGGAGAAATCTGGGCAATTATTCAGAATATTGATCAGCAGACCGAGTTTCGCGTTGATGACGATGGCATTTTATGGCAGGGTACTAAATTATGCGTACCAGAGGATCCTACACTTCGAGAAGCCTTGATGACTGAGGCTCATAGTTCTCCATTTTTGATTCATCCAGGGTCGACGAAGATGTATCACGATCTCAAGCAACACTTTTGGTGGAGTGGTATGAAGCGCGATGTGGCTACGTTTGTGTCAAAGTGTTTAACATGTCAGCAGGTTAAGATTGAACACCAACGTGCAAGTGGGCTATTGCAACCGTTAGAGATTCCTGTTTGGAAGTGGGACGAAATATCCATGGATTTTGTTACCGGGTTACCACGGACTCAGAGGAAGCACGATGCTATCTGGGTTGTTGTAGATCGCTTGACTAAATCGGCACATTTTCTTCCTATCCGTAAGGATTACCCCGTTAGTAAATTAGCAGAAATGTTCCAACAAGAAATTGTTCGATTACACGGTACTCCATCAGCGATCGTGTCAGATAGAGATCCACGTTTCACGTCTCGTTTCTGGAAAGGTTTACAGAAAGCTTGGGGAACCAGGCTCAAGTTTAGTACAGCTTTTCATCCTGAGACCGACGGACAGTCGGAGCGTACGATTCAAACATTAGAGGATATGTTACGTTCATGTGCTTTAGAATGGGCAGGAAATTGGGATGACTATATATGTCTAGTGGAGTTTGCCTACAATAACAGTTGGCATGCGAGCATTAAATGCGCTCCTTTCGAGATGTTGTATGGTAGGAAATGTCGTGCTCCTATTTGTTGGGATCAGGTCGGTGAACGTATTCTTGAGGGTCCGGAGATGATTGAGGTGACTAATGAAAAGGTCGCCGTCGCCAGGGAAAAGCTTAAGGAAGCTCAGACTCGTCAGAAGAGTTACGCCGACAGACATCGCAGAGCGTTAGAGTTCCAGCCGGGTGAACATGTTTTCTTGAAAGTATCACCTACACGTGGAGTCAGGCGTTTTGGTATCAAGGGCAAGCTTAGTCCTCGTTTCATAGGACCGTTTGAGATTCTTGATCGCGTTGGTGAGGTTTCCTATCGTTTGGCGTTACCTCCTCAGCTATCTCATGTTCACAATGTGTTTCATGTATCATTACTCAGAGGTTACAAGTATCATCCTCTTCACGTTGTCTCTTATCCATTCGATCAGATCCGTGAGGATTTATCTTATACGGAAGAGCCTGAGTCTATTCTAGACCGTCAGGACAGAGTCATGAGGAACAAGACGATCCCTTTTGTCAAAATTCTTTGGAGGAATCATCCCGAGCGGGAAGCCACTTGGGAGACCGAGGAGTCTATACGGACTTCTTATCCTCATTTTCTTCCATGATCTGGTATGTTCTTTTCAGTCGTATCATGTTTCTAATTCGAGGACGAATTTTTCTTTTAGGGGGGAAGAGTTGTAAAACCTAAAAATCTCAATAAGAGTAAAATGACCAAAATGCCCCTAATGAAAGAAAAATGCATAAAAGCTTAAATAAATTCATTTTAATGCTATAAATTATGAAAATGCAACAAGTAACAATTATGAAATTTATGTAAGAATAAAATACATTATGTTATACAAGAAAAATAAATACTTATGTATATATATTATGTATGCCAATTTATTACATTAATTATATATGTATTATAATTATTAATTAAAGTAAATAAGTAAAGATAAATGCAAAATAAACATGATAAACTATAAAATCTGTATTATACTTTTTAAAACCTTAAAAATCTCGGCCATATTATAGAAAATGGGTTCCTTATAATTATCTTATCATTTTATTTTGCAAAACCCTAAAAAAACACATAGTCGGCACAAAGAAAAATCAAGAGAGGAGGCATCCAAAATTTTCTCCAGGCTTTGAACGATTTTCTAAGGTGTATTGAAGGTCAAGGATTGTGGGAAAAATAGTGAGAAAGATTGTGGAGGCTTGGTTCGATTTTAGGTATTGGTTTTGTTTGATTAATTCAACCGAATTTCATAAATCCATAGAATCATAAATAATTATCAAAGGTAATTTTATGACTTGTTTTTCATCATTATAATTCAGTATAAACACAAGAAAAATAGCCATGCATGTTAATTTGATCATATGAATAAATATATGTTCGAAACCCTAATTTTAGATTAATTGTGTAATCGGCAATAAAACAATTTGTAAAATTGATTTTATAATTTTATAAGGTGGAATATATCATGTATATCTCAGATCAATTGTTGGTTAAATTTTTAGAGGACTCGAAATAATTATTTGGGATTTAAGGGTTTTGCCGATTTGCGAAATAAAGAGAAAAGGAAGAAATAATTGAAAAACGAATTAGGGTTGGGGTTTTTATATTTTTCCCAGGTCCAATACATGCTAATGAATGTATAAAAATTGTGTAATTATTGGGGAAAATTTTAATTAGGGTTTTGTGCACTTATTTGTTACCCGATTTGAGTTTTAAAAGTATAAGGGGGTGTTTTGTAATTTCTGAAACTTTGGGGTCTGATTTAAGCATGTTATTATATTTGTTATGATCTGAGAAAAATAAGTTGGGGGGTAGAAAATGTCATTTTGATATTATTTATGTAAACCTTACTATTTATAGAAACCTGCTATTTATAGAAACATGCTATTTATGGAAACTTACTATATATAGAAACCTGCTATTTTTGGAAAGTCTATTTTTAGAAAGTCTATTTTTGGAAAGTTTAATTATGGAAACTTATTAAATCAGGAAAGTTATCATTTATGGAAAGTTAATTAAGGAAAGTCTATTTTTGGAAACTTACTATAATTAGAAGCTGCTATTTTTGGAAAGTACCCAATATAACAAGAATACTAATCATGAAACATACTAATCATGGAATATGTTAATCATGGAACGTACTAATCAAGGAATCATGCTAATTATAGAAAGTTACTAAAAATAGAAAGTTACTAAAAATAGAAAGTTACTAAAAATAGAAAGTTACAAAAAATGGAAAGTAACCTTAATCATGAACAAGTAACTTATATATGTCCTTTAACATGTAGATCGCATTAAGCAGGAGTAGCTTCCATCTTCTTATCCATCTCTTTCCGTTACTGCTGGACATAAGGTACGGATATTCCGTCCTTTCAGTAAGGACATTCTTTCTTTTCATGATTCATCCCCAGAACTGCTATGCTTCCCCATTTTTATGTCTTTTGCCATGATCCTTTACATGTTTGATTTCAAGACTTAAGTGTAAAAATCAAAAAATTAGTAGTTTACGTCATTTGTGCTTATTGTGGCTTATTCAAAATGGCTTATTTAAAAAAGTGAATAATGGGTTAAATAATAAGGGACTCATTAGTGTGTTTTTCCAAAAGCAACACTTTTTTCAGTTTGGCTTATTTTGGATTTTAGCTTATTTTCATTTTGGCTTATTTTAGGGAAAAAGAGGAGTTTTACTATATTTTGATGCAAATTGAGTTGTGTTAAGTTGTTTTTGGTTGTTTATGTGAAAGGGGCTTTTTGGGGATCAGATTATATAGCAATATATAAGCTTTCCAAAACATCTTTCCTTTTTATTTTGGTTTTTTAATTTGAGCTTTTTACAGCCTGTATTTACCTCTAAGTAAATGTCCAAACCTTAACTTTGTTCTGTCAATCAGCAGAGCTTTATTTAGCTTTTCGGGGCTTATTATTATTAATGTGTTGTTATTTTTATTTAAGGTGCCTTTCATTAATGTTGCTTTTAAAAACATTGTCCCAGACAACTTTCCGTGTTTTGAGTTTTGGCTAAAAACGATTTTTTAAAATAGCAGTTTTTGGAGCCTTCGTTTCTTACCACTTTTGCAATCAGCAGTTTTTGGCTTTTTTGGGGTTATTGAGTTGTTATTTTTATAAAGTGCCTTTATTAAAGTTGCTTAAAAACATGGCCCGGACACTTTCGTTGATGTTTTGAGTTTTGGGCTAATATCTATTAAAAAACGATTTTTTTAAAATCAGCAGTTTTTGGAGCTAGTTTCTGCTGGTTTAGACCTGTTTCTGTGGTAGTATTGTCGTTTTCTGTGATAGTAGGTATCGTTCCTTCTGGAGTTGTATCGTTTCTGCTGGTAGTGTTAATTTTTTTTTTTTTTTTTTTTCATCGGACCGTTTTAAGTTTTGTTCCATTTATTAGATTGTAATTTGGGGTTTCCTAATACCTAATTTTTGCTTTCCGTAGTTGTTAGGACTTATATATCAATCTAATCATTCTCACTCATCTAATCAAACTAAGATCAACTTTCAATTGCTAGCCTCGTTGGGACATACGACCCTGCGAGGGGGAATCATAACTTACGGAATCTTTTTATCATTGATTTCTTATATATTTTATTTCTAGGGAAGTCTTGACTTTTTACCTTGGTCATGGGTGAAGAGTTTGGATTTGCCTAGTGTTTTATATATACTATATCAAGAGGACCAATTTTTGGCGCCGCTGCCGGGGAGGCTAGTGCTACGATTGTTATCCTACGTTTGATTTAAGTTTGTCTTATTGTGAATATATCATCTTAAAAAAAAAAACACAAAAATATTTTTCTTTTCTTTTTACTAGTACTTATCTATAAATATAATTAAAAAAAATCAAAAAAAATAAAAAAAAATTGTCCAATATATCAAGAATAAAATACTAAATTGGTTTAAAAAATACAAAATATAAGTAATCTCAATTGTTTGGATTATCCATAATTTCCGGTTGAATGAGTGACGTTCCCACTCGAACATAAGATTTTTAAGACTTACATTTGTATCACTTACGAGGTACGGCTAACCTCGATTCGATATTAACAAACTAGACGGTGGGTATAAGGAGGGGTTGTTCAAGGAAACTACGACCCGAAAGGAGATATAAAGCTTGCGCTGCTCATCTCATCTCCGCTCGCTTGTGCGTTTTTCGAAACTTGGAGATTACGTGAAGTATTTTGACTATTTGGTTTCAAGTTTTCTTGTTTTAGGTTTCTTGTCCGTTTATCATAAAAATTGAAAAAATCAAAAAAAAAAATTCAAAACTCCAAAAAATGAAAAAAAAACCATCTTCTTTTTTCTATTCGGTTGTTTTATTCTTTTTTTTAACCCTCTAATTGGTTTAATTCTAATGTCGTCAATGTGTGTCATGATTTTGTTTGGGGGTGTTTTTTTTTGTTTTGGTGGGATTTGGGTGTTTTTGGGAAGGTGGTGGGGGATTGGGGGGGGCCGGAGGGGAAGGAGGATCCCCGTGTGTGAGGGTCGGATTGTTGGGGAAGTCTGGTGGGGTAAATTTCGCTGCCCAATTGGACTTGGTTGCGAGGTGTGGGGTACATCCTCAATGATGACCTTCTGTTCGTTTTGCAATTCTGGAACATTCTTTTCATATTCTGCCTTCTTTTCAGAATGATCCTCAAAATTTTTCTGACCACCCTCCAAGCCCCAGGCACGAGACGGGTATGTACTTGTGAGTTATGTATGGAATAACTGATGCTCATTTTGGTTACGATTTGCAGTCACAGGTTCCGTTTGTTTATAATCAGGACGACCACGTTACAATCTAATGACTTTTAACTTTTCACAAAATTCTCCAACTGCGGGGGTCCTCACGAGACTTTTCAATGCCAACCGATAAATTCCGGTTTTGACCAAATTGAACCCCCGCAGTTTACTCGTCATTCATCACCTTACTCATGAATCGAAGCTGAGAAGGCTTTGGGCAGCCCGAGAAGACTTTGAAATCAATAGAAAGATTTCTCTAAAAAGTTTAATCGTAATTTCTTTTCAGAAACCCAAAGGTTTTTAATGCAAGCGTGGGATATTTTTTTTTAAAATTAAGCATGCTTCAATCCGAGGAGGCACAAGAATTGCTTAGGCAAATTCTTCAAGATTTGCATAGTATAATCGAGGAGTTGGCAGAATTTATTAGTGTCAGATCAAGTTGGATTTGCCTACCTCGTCTTATGATGATTGATGACGATGAGTATTCTTTTGCACAAAATATCTCATGACATGTTGTCTACCGCAGTCACACCCGGGACTCACCTGTCAAGACTCTATCATTTGGGGGTACGAGCATATGGACACTATTCCGGGAAACGGTAAAAATTCGGTACGAATTATAATATAGTCTGTTTTAGTGTCGAGAACCTTGACACACATCCCCAGTGAGTGATGAAGATTCTTTCGATTGTGAGTGATGTGATTTGCCTTCCATCATATAATGATTCTTCAAATTTCATAATCTAGTTAATTTTCTCTACACCCTCTATTCGATTTCGATGGAAGATTTTACCTCGATTGTGATGAGGTCATTTTCGAGTGTGAAAATGAGGACGTTTCCAAATGAGAATTTTAAAATTTTCTCTAATCCTCTCTCTTTGATCTTGTTGATGAAAGCCACTTCCACTAAGGTTGAGTTCAAATTGATGATGAAGGTTTGGTTAGGAAATACCAATTCAAGTCCCACGGGGAATTGAATGACTTTGTTTTATGACGAAATCCGATCTTTTAGAATCTTTGCTTTATCAAGATACTTCGATTAATGATTCTCAAAAGATCGATTATCTTCTAGATGAGTTCGCCGGTGAACTCACTCGTCTCCAATCAATTCCATCGGGAATTGATAATATCAACCTTGATCCGGAGGGTGATATTTTGTTTTTGGAAAGTTTGCTTTACGATAACTCTTCTCCCCGCCCTCCGGAAGAAATTTATTTTCTAAAAATCCTACCGAAGTCTTTTCTATCCATCTCCATCCCTGAGTCGAGGATAGTGACTCTCTTATGGAGGAGATTGACATTTTTCTTGATGGTGATAAAGTCAATGACCAACGGGTTATTGAGAGTTGATGATTTCGACGGAATGATGACAATATTGCTACCTTCCTTCCGATTCGTATCATTTCATGTTATTATCCCGATTCGGGAGATTCAACCATTGATGTGGTGAAGACATCCCGTTGATTAGTTTTGTGGCCTAATATTTTGCCCACCCATTCCCGCCCTTCAATTGGGATTTCGAACTTCATTCCTTCTCAAATAATGATGGTCGGAATCAATCTTGATGTTTATTCTCCTTCCAGGAGATTAGAAACTAGATTTACGATCCGGGGGATTATACATTTGAAGTTGAATCCACGAAAATTCTTGCTCCTCTTTCCCCGTGAGTGTACTTTACCTTACATTTTATCCAAAATGAAGACAAAGTCTTTATCACGGTCTTTGTTTCTTGCTTCTAAGGAGAAATCTCCTTCTTCTCCATCACATCGGGGCTGAAAGCTTCAACGTTGTTTCATCAGAAAACCCGATGTTGATTTCTGGACGACAACACTCAAAATTGGTGTGTTCGTCTCATCCCCATTTCTATCCCCTTGACAAGCTCTCAAGTATGGGGGATTGTCAAGCCGTCGGGAACCTAAAACAAGCAGGCTTCGTGGGAGGCAACCCCTATGCTTATCCCCGTAGTTGTAATTGTATTGAATAAGTGGTTGTTTGTTGTGATGAGATAGCTTGTCTTTTCTATCACCATGTTTCGTGTTGTTGTTGGTTTATTGTCCAGGATTGCCCGGATTGTGAGGCTCTGTATTCTCGGTTTTGTCTATTTCTGATCAACTCGAGCTTCAATCCTCAGCTTCATTTTGGGATTCCCGATATCCTAATCTAATCAACTAACGTTTTATCATTTGGCATACTTCATAAACGGCCTCTTAGGATAATCGTAGTTACCCTTCAATAACATCGAGGACGATGTTTAGTACTCGTTTGGGGGGGGTATCTTCGATTTGATGTTGCCTGCCAGCATTTGTTATCACGTTTATAATCCCGTTTTTTTCACCAAAAATTTTTGCTCAAAAAAATACCAAAAAAAAAAATGAAAAAATTTTAAAAAATTTTTCAAAATATAAAATAAAGTGTTTTGTCAAGTTTTTTGACTTTTCCTTTTGGGGAGAATGAGAATAATTTTGACTCGATCGGGCGTATTGAGCCCTTAGCTAGTTTCCTTCAGGCGAGCTTTCACAAATTCTATTGTTTGAATTTTTTAAAAAAGGTGTAAGAAACAAGAAAGATAGAGGTTAATATATAAGTTTTTCGTGTTAAGCAAGATTCGTCTTCAAAACTTATATGAATAACTTGTGTTTTTTTCTCCCATAAGGATTCTAATCCAACTAATCATACGTACTCAATTCACAATTCTTAAACTAATGTCAATCGATGTTTTTTTAGAAGAAAGCTTCAAATTGTAACTTGTTTCTTTTAAAGAGCAAGGTTTTGAAAGAATTAAAATGCCAAAGAATATGAATGAAGTATGATGGCAAGAAATGACACGGAATATTGTAATATATCACAATGAAGCCATACTTTTGTTCCTATGGAGTGTTTAGGTAAAAGACTGTGTCGTGAATTATCACACTCCGTATAACACGAGGTGGGGGTTCAAACTAAAGACGTTTCTTTACTTCTAGGGATTTGGTTACTTCTGTGTTGTGATATACTCTTGGGAAGAAAATGACAAGTTCTAGGTTGAGGTTCAAAATAAGACTCCGATCCTTAGGCATATTAGGACGGAAGGTCTGTTGTGTGATTTTCCCATACGGAGCAAGGGGTGGGTTTTCATAAACTAAGAAACATGGTCGTTGGTTGTGATTATCTACTAGGGATAGCGAGCCTAGGTAGGTTTTCAAAAATTTTAAAAAAAAAAAATAGCAACACAATTCTATGCTTGTTAAGAGACTTATCTATGAAAATGATAAATATGTTGCAAAAAGTTCTATGGTTTAAAATCAAGTTACAAGTACCTAATAAGTTGTTGCTTTGAGTCGTGATTCATCTTGAATTATGACTATGAAAATAAGTTGATCTATGGTTGAGTTAAAACGAGCACACACATTTAAATCATATCTTCATGTTGGGAGTTAAAAGTTCACAAGTCATAAGTATGAGTGCTTAGCATTTAGACTTATATTGACAATGATCTTGTTTAATTGCTTAGCTTGGGACTAGTGAAAAATCAGGGGACGATGAAATTATCCCTCAGGACGTCCGTGGATTATTCTATGAACGTTTCTCATTCTATGATCCCATTGTTGATAAATAAAGGAAGTCAAACATGTATGAAAAAATGAAAAATTCAAAAAAAAAAAAAAAATTTTTTTTTTTTTAGAGTAGTTGTGTAAATATAAAAATTGGTGAGAACCGGGACTTGTCGAGGCTATTGATTCTTTTATTCCCTTTGATAAACGCTTGGCTACTTTTCCAAGTTATTAGTCGAGGGGATTTGAGATTTTTGGTTTCTCGAGTGCTTACTTCATAGCATTGCGTGGGGACAGCGAATCATTAGGTTTGGGGGGATTCTCGGTATGTGTTTAATTACACAACAGTTACCTTTAAATAAAAAACGCAGCTAAAATAACCAAAAAAAAAAACGGCTCAAAATGCCAAATATATGGCTTGTTTTGCTAATGTGTTGTGCAGAATAACGAATATCTCACCAAGTAAGACGAGTGGAACCAAGCAAAAAGCGACAAAACCAGACACGGGATGGAAAAGTGTGGTGTGAACGAAGCCCAATCAAAGTCAATTCAAATCCGAAGATGAAAAAAGCAAGAAAAATATAAAATTGAGGGATGTCCAAAAATGCCAAACCCCTAAGTTATATTATTAAGGAAACAAAGGCAGGGGCTGATTATGCCAATTTGGGAAACTTCATTTATAAAAGAAAGAAAGGGGAAAAAGAGAATGAAAAGAAGAAAGATTGTGGTGGAAGGGGCTTTTTTGTACACACAAACCAAACACTACCCTTAATCATCTCAACTTACTCTCTCTTTTTGTCACAACCCAACTTGTATAAACCATTTTCCCAATCTCCCGCCAATACCAAAAACCAGCTGCACCTAGTTTTTGCTCCATTGCTTCTACCCTGCAACACTCACTCAACTCACTTGAACAAGACCTTCCCACTTACCCTCCACCATGGCCACATGCCAAGTTGCAAATCCAAGGGCATTTTCGATCCAAGGGATGAGAGAAAATACAAGGAAATTAAGGGCCAAGATATATTGTGAGTTTATACTCACAATACTAGCACAAGGAAGCTTTATACTCAGCAAACAAACACAGTCAAGCTCAAAAAAAGAAAAGTCAATGAAAGTCAAACAGAAGACTTCAGCTTGTTTTACCTTTTTTGTATAATAGGGCTAGATGAGTCTGTAAAAAAAAGTAGAAAAGGGAGATAGTAATTTTTAGTTTTTAAGAGTGTAATTTTTAGTTTTTAATTAAAAAAAAAACTTTTTCCTTTCTGCATTTGTAAAAGTTCCAAGGTTTAATGAAAATTATCAGTTTGTTTTTGCAATTCGGTTCTAAGTTTACATTACCTTAAGTTTGTTTTTTAAAGCTACTTAAGTCTTTATTTGATCTTTATATAAGGTGGGTAACTAATTTTTTAAATTCTGCAAACCGTAGTTTAAATAACCTGAATTACCTTTGCATTTGAATTGTGGAAAAGATTTTGGAAGTTGGTTTTGTAATGGAAAACCAACTGACTCACACCCTAGATTATTTATAAGCATAGGGAGCTTATAGCTACCCTTTTGAGTTCCTCTTTTTAGCGAGAGGTTCATTGCTAAGTCTTCTTATTTAATTCTTGCACTTTTCTTATGGTTACTGTAACATTGCTTATTATTGTTATTTTTGTCTTTATTTTGCTTAAGAAGAAGTGCTTATTTTTGAGTTTAGCTTAAAGTAGTATAATAAGCTTTGTTTGCATATTAATTGTTAACGTGCTTTATATGATTGGGTAAGTGTTGTTGTAATGTGCAAATGTGTTTTTATTAAAAGTTTAAGTTAGAATCTGCAATGAGGAGTTAAATAAAAGGGTTAATTAGCTTTTCATAAGCTCTTTCTTGGACTTTTTTAGTGTTTTAAAAAATATCTTTTTTTTGATGTCGTTTTTATTGTTCCCATTGAGCTTAAATCTCAATTGTTTTTAGCTAATATCATCATAAGAATCCAATTGCTTGCTCATTTTTTAAGCTCAAAAGTGCTTATTTCAGTAAATCAAAAAACAATGTAGTTTTAGTATTTGTGCATATTTGCTTATTCAATAGCTTATTAAAAAAGTGAATAGGGGGGCTTAATAGGTGACTCAATGTAGTGAGCTTATTTCCAAAGCACACTTTTCAGTTTGGCTTATTTAGGGATTTTAGCTTAATGTTTCATTTTGGCTTATTTAGGAGAAAAGTTAGAGTTACTATATTTTGATGCAAATGAGTTGAGTTAAGGTTTGTTTTTGGTTGAAAAAAGGCTTTTTGGGGAATCAGAATTTAAACATATTATATAAGCTTACCAAAACATCTGTTCCTGTTCATTTTGGTTGTAATTGTTGACGCTTTTTTCAGCTTTATTTACTAAAGTAAAGTCAAAACCTTAACACTTTCGGCTAATAAGCAGCTTATTTGGCTTTTCGGGGCTTAATTAAGTGCTTTATTTTTTATAAGGTGCCTGTATTAAAGTTGCTTAAAAACATGTCAGAGCTAACTTTCGTGTTTTGAGTTTTGGCTAAAAAAAATTAAAAACGATTTTTTACAATATCAGCAGTTTTGGAAGCCTCGTTTCTACCACTTTTCTGGCAATCAGCAGCCTCTTTTGGCTTTTTGGGGCTTATTGAGTGCTTATTTTTATAAAGTGCCTTTATTAAAGTTGCTTAAAAACATGTCCCGGACAACTTTCGTGTTTTGAGTTTTGGCTAACTTAAAAAAAAACGATTTTTTTATAATCAGCTAGTTTTGGAGCCGCGTTTCTGCTGGTATTAGAGCCTGTTTTGCTGGGGGTTATGTATTGGTACGTTTTGCTGATAGAGGTTATCGTTCCTGCTGGTAGTGTATCGTTTCTGCTGGTAGTGTTAATTTTTTTTAATTTTTTTTTTCATGGCCGTTTTAAGTTTTGTTCCATTAGATTGTAATTTAGGGTTTCCTTATACCTAATTTTGCTTCCCGTAGTTGTTAGGACTTATAATCAATCAAAATCATTCTCACTCAATCTAAATCAAACCAAGATCAACTTTCAATTGCAGCCTCGTTGGGAACCATCTCATACCTTCCCCCCCCCCCATCCCCCACCCCCCCCACCCCCCCCCTCCATTTTTTCCCCCATCATGCACTTGGGAGACCGAGGAGTCTATACGGACTTCTTATCCTCATTTTCTTCCATGATCTGGTATGTTCTTTTCAGTCGTATCATGTTTCTAATTCGAGGACGAATTTTTCTTTTAGGGGGGAAGAGTTGTAAAACCTAAAAATCTCAATAAGAGTAAAATGACCAAAATGCCCCTAATGAAAGAAAAATGCATAAAAGCTTAAATAAATTCATTTAAGTGTTAGAAATTATGAAAATACAAAATATGGCAATTATAAAATTTTGCAAGATTAAAATACATTATGTTATACAAGAAAAATAATTAATAATAATATATATATAATTATGCCGAAATAATATGTATTTATATATTTATACTTTACAAATTAATAACAAATAAATTAGGATAATTATGAAATAAATTAGGCAAGTTTTAAAATCTGATAATATCAAATTAAAAGGCCCAAATTTCGGCATAAATCACCTATCTTAATTCCTTATACATTTTTCATTTGTAAAATCACTAAAAACAAATGCACCGAAACCCTAAAATACCAAAGTGACGGCATAATATTTTTCCAAGGCAAGGACGAATTTTTCTAAGGTGATTTGAAGGTCAAGGAGTGTGGGAAAAATAGTGGGAAGATTTTATAAGGCTTTGTTCGATTTTAGGTATTGGTTTTGTTCGATTAATTCAACCGAATTTCATAAATCCATAGAATCATCAATAATTATCAAAGGTAATTTTATGACTTGTTTTTCATCATTATAATTCAGTATAAACACAAGAAAAATAGCCATGCATGTTAATTTGATCATATGAATAAATATATGTTCGAAACCCTAATTTTAGACTAATTATGTAATCGGCATAAAAATAATTTATAAAATTGATTTTATAATTTTATAAGATATCATATATCATGTAGATCTCAGATAAATTGTTGGTTAAATTTTTAAGAGGCTCAAAATAATTATTTGGGATTTAATAACTTTGCCGATTTGCGAAATAAAGAGAAAAGGAAGCAAATATTTGAAAAACGAATTAGGGTTAGGGTTTTTATATTTTTCCCAGGTCCAATACATGCTAATTAATGTATAAAAATTGTGTAATTATTGGGGAAAATTTTAATTAGGGTTTTGTGCACTTATTTGTTACCCGATTTGAGTTTTAAAAGTATAAGGGGGTGTTTTTGTATTTCCGAAACTTGGGTCTATTTACTCATGTGTATTAAAATTGTTATGATCTGATAAAATAAGTTGGGGGTAGAAAATGTCATTTTGATATTATTTATGTAAACCTTACTATTTTATAGAAAAACCTGCTATTATAGAAACATCTATTATGAGAAACTTACTAAATAGAAACCTGCTATTTTTGGAAAGTCTATTTTTAGAAAGTCTATTTTTGGAAAGTTTAATTATGGAAACTTATTAAATCAGGAAAGTTATCATTTATGGAAAGTTAATTAAGGAAAGTCTATTTTTGGAAACTTACTATAATTAGAAGCTGCTATTTTTGGAAAGTACCCAATATAACAAGATACCTAATCATGAAACATACTAATCATGGAAAAGTTAAACATGGAACGTACTAATCAAGAATCATGCTAATTATAGAAAGTTACAAAAAAAATAAGTTACTAAAAATAGAAAGTAACTAAAAATATAAAGTAACAAAACTAAATGGAAGTAACCTTAAACAGAACAAGTAACTTATATATGTCCTTTAACATGTAGATCGCATTAAGCAGAGTAGCTTCCATTTTCTTATCACATCTCTTTCCGTTCTGCTGGACATAAGGTACGAAATTCCTCCTTTCAGTAAGACATTCTTTCTTTTCATGATTTCCATACCCCAGAACTGCTATTCATCCCGCCATTTTTATGTCTTTTAGCCATGATCCCTTACATGTTGATTTTATGACTAATTCTATTTGCCCGAGCTAATATATAATAGGCATGACCATGATTTATATGACTTACCACATAGTCAAGGAGGTACCTATGACGAGACACATGAGGCACCTGTGTTAACGACTCTTTCGCGTTGAGAGTGATTTCACGCGGCGTCCCTTTCATGTTTACTACTTAAAATTCATGTTTTGCCAATATTATTCAGAAGGCTATGGGTGCAATCCTAGTTTTAACATTTTACACGTTCATGGTGATTGGTTGGTGTTTGCTCTACATCCCATCACATTGGAGCTGATCCCTCCACCCAATTATTAAAAGAGGACACCCCTCTATTACAGTTGAGGCAGCCCCCTGTACTATATGCATGTATTCACGACCATTATTATTATGACATGAATGATTATATGAGCTCGAGGCATTCCTTATTATTTATGATTAACTATCCATGATATTTCATGACATCTTTTACTTCGTATTACCATGCTTACATGTTTATATTCCTAATTTCAGACACATTCTCTAGGTTTCCTCACGACACTTTTGATCTTTCCGCTACTTGTACTACTATCCAGGATTCATACTTATTAATTTACATGTTATTATATCCGTTCACTGAGCGTTTATGCCTCAGCCGTATTTTCTTTCTCTTTCTTAAACGGCAGGTATCTAGCGGGAGTTGGGCATGAGAGAGTGTGGCTTAAAAGTGACCTATTTTAGCGTCCTTTCTTTATATCGCAAACAATATGATGTGTCGGCGAGGCGCCTATACTATCTTGGACACATGTTCGTCCTTTAGACTTTCTTTTACATATACATGTTGATCTCATATTGGGACCGATGTTGAATTCCGCTTTCCAACTTGTCCTATTTATCATTTATGACTTATAGCCTTTATTATGCTTTGATATGACACCATGATTATACGATTCGGCCATTCCTTTCGGAGTGGGTGATATACATTATATACATAATACGTATATACATATATTAAATATACGTATATACATAAATACAAACCTATAAAACATATTATCTATACATATAAATAAATTAACAATATCCATAAGTTACATATACATATATAGATACACACAATATATAACATCACATAGATATATATATATATATATATGTTTATATATAAATAATAAATGTAATATTTTACTTTTTTAATTTAAATAAAAAGCATTTTTAAATCACTTATTTTTCGGAATTTAAAAAAAAATTTTTTTTTACACTTTTTTAATTAAAAACATTTTTTATTTATTCCTAAAATTTAGGAATGAAAAAATAATACTTTTTTTCTTCTTTTGCATTTTTAGTCTGTACACGTGTTTTAAATCACTTATTTTTCGGAATTTAAAAAAAATATTTTTTTTAAATTCCGAAAAATAAGTGATTTAAAAAACTTTTTTAAAATCATTTAATTTTTGACATTATTTTTTATTTTATATTTGTCTTTTAACATACATGTTTTAAAAAAAAATATTTTGTAATTTTCTTTTAACATACATGTTTTCAAAAAAATGCATATATGCTTTTTTAACTTTACATATGTTTCTTGCGTACAATTGTGTAGTCATCACTTGTTCTACCAAAAAATGTTAAGTGCACATATGTTTCTGATGTACATTCTTTAATCTTTTAAACTTATAACTACAAACACCATGTACATGTAACCTCTAAATTTTTTACAAACCAAAACATAAATAATATACGCAAAATTTGATACAAAATGAAATACAATTCAAATATATTGTTAAAAATAAACACGTCATTCAAAAAACATATATGCACTCTTCTATGAACATACATGCGCGTTTCATTTTTATTTAAGTAATTATTTTTTTAAAACAAACCCACGTTTTTAGGATTTATTTTGGTATTATAATATTAAGAGTAAACTGCAAAAATCATCCCTGTGGTTTGTAGTTTGTGGCATTAATCATCCTTAGCCGATACTATTAGCACTAATCATCCTTGAGTGGCAAATGTCTGGCAAAAATCATCCTTATTGGGGATGATATTTGCTAAAAGTTTAACAAAAAGTTTTGCAAAAATCATCCCTTTGTCGAACGTTTCACTACTCAGGGATGATTAGTGACAATAGTATCGGCTAGGGATGATTAGTGACACAAACTACAAACCACAGAGATAATTTTTGCAGTTTACTCTAATATTAATTATCATTTTTATTTACCTTAATCAGTTTCTTTCTTCACATAAAGAAAACATAACCGCCGCTCCTTTGTTTTTCTTCGCATCTCCCTTTATCTCTAAATTGGAAAATCAATAACGACGGTTGTTCTCTTATCATATCAATAAAGATGCATATGGATGATGATTCTGATGGATAATATAACAAAAAAGTTTCATCTATGTTCCAAATTCAATATTCATTAGTATAAAACAATGATGGAGGATGATAGATTTGATTGACGAGGTTTGATTTATATCTATGTTCTATAATCGTCTTCGTTATTTGTTTAGTTTTAAAATTATTTTGTGTTTGAAATTCGTCTATTGTTATTTTGTTGCACATTGTTCATTAACAAGCAAAAGAACTCGCGCGTTGCGGCGGGGCTAATTTTTTCCCGAATAATTTTTTTAACGTTTCGGGGTTTTTTTTTGGGCGATGCGTTATGGCGGGGCTAATTTTTAATATATTTTTTTGTATGATTCAGGGAAAAAAATTTGCGTTGGGACGGGCTAATTTTTTCCCGAATATTTTCTTTTTTTGGGACGGTTTTGTAAATTTTTTTACGGGAATTTTTGTGTAAGAAAATCATAAATAGTTAAAAGGTGAGGGTCCGTTTTGTATTTTTTTTTACTTTGGGCCAGATTTTAGGCTATTTTTTGGTTTTTTTTTTGCTAATTTTTTCCCGGATATTTCCTTTTTTTGTACGATTCGGGAATTTTTTTTTTGCGTTGGGACGGGTTAATTTTTTCCCGAATATTTTCTTTTTTTGGGACGGTTCGATAAAATTTTTTACGGGATTTTTTGTGTAAGAAAATCGTAAATAGTTAAAAGTTGAGGGACCGTTTTGTATTTTTTTTACTTTGGGCCAGATTTCAGGCTAATTTTGGGCTAGTTTTTTTTTACTTTGGGCCATATTTTATGCGAATTTTAGGCTAGTTTGTCGACAAATGTGTATATTTTTGTAATAAATTTTTTTATATGGCTTATGTGTTGGGCCTCATGTTTAAAGTGTTGTTTTTTTTGCTATATGGTTTTTTTTTTAATATAATGGGTTTTACGTTTGTGATCATATCGATTATTTTAAAGTTATTAGGTATCGAAGATGTTTCCGCGAGTATTTTTTTTATCTGAATAAATCTGAACTTTTGTAATACTTTTTTTTCCTCCTACTTTGTGCATACAAATTAAAAAAAACAAAAACAAAATAATTAAAAAAAAAACCAAAATTGGGCTGGCCCAAAATGGGAGCCTATTACTGTAGCAATTTAGGTCCGATGTCAAAACGACTTCGTTTTAGTCAGTGAATGTGTATATTTATAATGATTTCATTTATAAGTTAATATGAATGAGGAACTATGAATAGTCATATGTGTTCAACATGGTCAATACCGTTGTTAGGGCTGTAAACGAACCGGACGAACGCGAACGGAGGTGTGTTCATGTTCGTTTATTTAATTTTAGCCGAACAAATAAACGAACGCGAACGCATAATCGGACCAAAATTGTTGTTCATGTTCGTTTATTTAAATTTGAACTTGTTCATGTTCGTTTATGTGCGTTCATTAATAAGTTAAACGAACGTAAATCGGACATAAATGAGCATGAACGAACATAAATGAACATAAACGATCATATATAAACGAAAACGGACATATACGAACGTGTAACTAAAGTTGTTATTATAAATGTCAAGTGTAAATAAAATATCTAGCATAAAAAAAGTTATTTACTTGTACTGTGACTATTATTGGCGTCAAAATTCTCGCTCATTAGAAGACCAGTTTCATCTTGTCACTTTCAACTTATCAATTTCAACTTTTTTTGTCAATTTCAACTTTAATGTTTTATATAAGTGGTTAGTATTATATTAATATATTATTTTAGGGACCTTAAATACTTGATATATTAATTTATTATTTTCTTTAATATTTGGGATGTTAATCGAACGTAAACGAACATAATCAGACGTACATAATCGGACGTTCACGAACGTAAATAAACGAACGAAGCGTTTGTTCACGTTTGTTTATTTAACTAAACGGACCAAAATTCTTGTTCATGTTCGTTCATTTATTAAATAAACGAACATAAACGAATTTATCGGCGAACAATTTACGAACGGTTCGCTGAACGTTCAGTTCGTTTACAACCCTAACCGTTGTTTAACATTGAGGTTACATGTGGTCAAGAGTGACGATCATGGTGAATACGTTTTTTACAAGTACCTGCTTTTTAACATTTATTTTTTGTTGCAAGGGATCCAGTGAGAAGTAAATTAATGTATATTTATCAGGTAAGTTATCTTTTCTTGTTTCAAGGTTAATATAAAATAATGATATAGAAAACAATTGCGAAAAGGGATGTGCATATGTGTTTTAAGGTTAATACAAAATAAATGTAAATGGGCGTGCGTATATGTTTTATACGTGCATATATTAGTTTGTGTTTCCAGCTCCAGAAGAATCAATGGAAGGTTAGCTTTGATAGGTTTGTGTCAGCATGGGCTGTTGAGGTTGATAATGGTCAAGAATTGTTTACTAAGTTTCTAATGGTGGTTGAACTGTGTTTGTTGGTACAAGTGTTGTATTGACTTTAGCTTCGTTAGTGCCTTTGTTTAAAGGAGTAAGAGCTGAGACTAAATCAAATGGTTTGATGACTTCTGATGCTGAGTTGTGGAATGGAAGATTTGCTATGTTAGGATTAGTTGGCTTGGCTTTTACTGAATTTGTTCAGGGTAGTCCTCTTGTGTAAATATACTACTATAATAGTATGATCATTTTTGCAATGTTTATAAAAAGTATTCAAGTAGTTATAATTGGTGAAATGTTTAAGAAAAGTATTCAAGTATTTATATGTTCAATATTAATTAGTATGTGCGCATGAAACGAGGTTAAACGTATGTGGTTTTCCTGTACAGCTTCCCTGAAAGGGCAAACCTTTTTGATGATGTATCTGGCCTCACCGGGTTAACCTAGGACCGTTTTCAACCCTTCACTGTACGCGGCATGAAAACTTTTAATCCCTATAGTTTGAAGTTTAAGTGATGAATGAACACTTCTTGTGTAGTGTATTGGCGACAAAGAATCTTGGAAATGAAGTATATGACAACTTCTTGGATCATACAAAATTATATACTTGGCCACAACAGGTTCTGGTAAATGGAAGAAGAGCCTCCAGTTCTGGTATATGGAAGAAGAGCCTCAAGATACTGCTCAAGGTTTATTCTTTAAAAAAAAAAACTGCTCAAGGTTGTGGTACCGGTGGTTACCGTTGCCAACCAGCAGGTCAAATGTAACAGCAAAGTTTTGGTATCCAATGAGATCCAACAAGCAAGGTCTGAATCGCTTAACATATACAAATTATGCAGCATTTATTATAGGGGAAATATTTCATATATGGACTCTCTTTAGTACTATTTTACGAATAGGTCGAACACAAAAAAAAATTTCAAAGGTGAACTTTTGTTGATCTAGCCTGTTAGTGTAAGGACATGTGTCAAATATGGATTGGTCATTAGAGCGTTTAATCATTTTAATGAGGTGCGTCTTAGTTTTGTTCACGAGCACTTTTTATCGACGAAGTACTATCCTCTTTCTTGTGCGCCTCCCATTAATGACAGAGATATTTTCCAAAACGAAAATCTTCAGGGATCACTCTATAAAGGGACTTTAAAAGCTCTCGGGCTTTATTGTTGGCCCTCACTTAAGACAAACCAAAGAGCACTTTAATGGGCTCCATCTTTCTAGTGCGCCTCACATAAAGACAAGAATTACAAAACCAAATGTTCAGGAGGACTCTAAAAGACAAAGTGCTCCCCCTCTTTTGTGCGCCTCACATAAGGATAAACGAGAGCACTCTAAACCAAAAATTCAATGCTTGAGTTTTTCATTAAAATTGTTGAGGAGCACTCTAAACGACCAAGTGCTCCCCTTTTATTTTGTGCTTCTCACGTTAAGACAAAAAAAAAAAAACAATAACCCAAGTGGCGAGAGGGAAAGTATGCGATAAGGAGAGTAGGTGAGTGGGAAAGTGAGGCAAGAGGCTCGTTTTTTGTGCGCATGGCGAGATGCAAAGTGAGGTTGTGCCATTGGTGTGGATAGTGATCCTTAGTCTGTTTTTGTAAACAATAAGGGTGCGTTTGGTTGGCTACCAGGAATTACTATTGGTATTGATTTGATAAGAGGGTGGTATGAAATTAGATCTATTAATAGCATTCTATGTGTTTGGTATTAATTTTATGATATTGTTATCACACCATTGGGCCCCATTTAACCATCACCAGATGCACTGCATCTTTTTTATTTTAAAACAAAAATACATGAATAGATATATGGAATCTTGAACTTTTAATTTCCTTGCCGAAATTCACAAAGTATAAACACATGAATACGAATCTTTTCCAACGTTTTTTTTTATTTCTGTAAAGTTGTGGTGCCTTTTGTCTCAATTCATTTCTAAAAAGTTGTGGGGTTTTTTCTTTTGGTTATGTACTTTGTAGTTTGTATCCTTTGTAGCTTGCTATAGAATACCATGACAGTAAAAAATATGAACACAAATTTATGATAATGAAGAAGAAAGGGAGATAGTAGGATAGGTAAGTTGGAATGACATATAAAAATGGATCTATGATTCTCATTTTTGATTTTTATTCTCATTCATATCAACCAAAAAAATTTATTTGGAATCAATCCATTATGTTGTTATTTTGAAATGCACTACCAAAGCTACCCTAGATTTTGGTTTCCGCTTTTGTCGTTCATTTTGGTTACAAACACTTGTGTTATAGTTCATTTTGGTAATTTGGTTTTTATAATATATATTGCATGATTAACTACTCCGTAGTTTACTATCTGGCTCAACTGTCTCAGCTAGTCAGCTTGTAAAGCTTTGGACTATTAGGATACTTTTACTCGTCCCGTGACTGGGTCACAATTTGTCCCGTGAGCAACTCACGCGTGACTCCCCCGAAAACCAAAAACCCTCACACGTCATAAGATGCAAAATAGACTCACGAAGGTGAGTCGGTGGGTTTGGGCATTGTGGAAATGTGGTCCCCCTTTGCATGTCAACGCTTATACTTAAAAAAAATTACACAACTATTTTTATTTACCTATTAAATATCACATAAAACTTCAAACAAATTTAAACAAATTCCCAAATTATATACTCTATAATCTATTTATCATTTTTACTAACATTAATGTCTAAACAAAAATATCCCCACAACACAAACCGTCAAAACGGAAGAAACACCGAGACTACTCTCCCGACCACTCAGAAGGAACATTCAGTCTCCGATACACTCCAACGGCACCCAAGAATAATAATGAATCAACTTCGCACCACACAATTGGTTTACTCAAACCAACCATATACTCAACCACATCCAAAACACCGACCATACAATTTAAACCCGTTATCCGCACGCCTCTCAAACACAAGTTGTGTTCAACCCACAGAGACAACAAACAACACGTTTGCCCACTATGACAAAGGTTACATACTTGGCGTTTGTGGTTCTTCACCTAAACCTAACTTTCGTCGGTTATTTTATCTCAAAATAACGATGTTCGGTTTATTTATCTCAACCTAACGTTGTCGATTCTTCATCTCAACCTAACGTTGTCGGTTCTTCATCTCCTGTCCGACATTTCAGTTTAGTTGTCGATGACTTCACCAAAATGTATTCCCCTCAGTGTTTGGAGTCCTTTTTTGAGGAGCAGTCCCCCCGTCGCAAGAGTTGATGAGATACAAGTCTGACTAGAAGAAGAAACCAAACCAAAGACGCCAAACCGCACCCAAGAAAAAGCCACATATAACTAAAAAGGCGAGGACCAACGTTGTATTCCATGGACCCCTGAGGAAGAGACTGCATTGTGCAAAGCTTGGGTTCGTATATCCGAAGATAGCTTTGTGGGTAATGCAAGAAAGGAGAAGGGGTTTTGGGTTGAGGTCCAGAAGCAGTTGCACGCGATTTGTCTGATCTCTAAGCGTCGAACGTATGATTTGGTTAACGGAAAATAAAAGATCGTGCGTTCGAAAGTTGCTTCTTTTTGTGGAGTGTACCATAACTCTTTTCGAACGTATAATAGTGGAGCCGGTGTCACGGATTATATTCAAAGGGCAATGCCAGATTATCAAGTTGAGTATTCAGTCCCGTTTACATTTCTTCATTGCTAAGAGGAGTTAAGAAGACCAACGGGCATTTGGTCCAATGGTATGGAGGTTTTACCCTCCTAGGCAAGGTCTCATGTTCGAGTCTTGTCTAGGGCGATAAGGGTTTCCTCCCGCGTGTGTAAAGGGAAGGGTGCCATTGCCTTCTGGGCTGGACCCAACCTGGTTGTGTGGGCTCGCTACGCCTTCTGGGCTAGGGGCCATGTAGCCACAAATTGCCGTTCCAAAAAAAAAGAGGAGTTAAGAAGTGATAAATGGAATAGCGGAGAAGTTCCAGGGTTTATGCAAGAGAGGGATGAGAGAATGCGCAAGAGATACAAGTCGAGCGGCGAGAGTTCGGTCAACACGAGTGAGTCAGGAGATAACATTTTCAATTTGAATAACACGGCTGTGGAGGAGGAAGATGAAGTGCAGGAAGTACGTCAAAGTTGTTCCATTGGGAGAGACCAAGTAAAGAGGAAAGCGAAAACAGGGACGTCGTCGGCAGGTTAAGCAAATGCCTTCGATGTGGAATCGTTGGCCAAGTTGATGGACAACGAGTATGCAACGGCCAACGACCAGTACAACGCTCAAAAAACAGGAGCTGGAACTTAAGGCTTCGGAGCTGGAAATCCGGCGACTAAAAAACCGTCAAAGAGACGAAGCGTTATTGAGTCGGACTACCCGTATGACAGAGTTGATAGGGCTGCTACTCAGGGCGATGCTATTCGGTTGATTTTACGTTTTTTATCTATGTAATGTTTACGTTTTTAATTCAGTTGTGTACGCTTTTAATTATTTCTGTAACGTTTTTATTTATGAATAATAAAAGTTTTAGTTTTTAAATAAAAACTAATGGTTTGTCCGGTGACTGATAAGAGTGAGTTGTGAGATGGAGTGAGGGTAAAAAGTAGGAGATAGAAAGAGGATGTGACGCTGTTGTGTCTGATGAGGTGGTGTTTTTTCCGATGACTGATAAAAGTAACCTTGGCCTTTAGGCTGTTATTGTTGAGGGTTTTGGGCTCTCGTTGCCTCTTTATAGCCAGATAGGTTACATAGGTATGACACATGCCTTATGCAGAGAAAAACCTCTGATTCATCGTCTAGAGATGGTGGTGACAAGAGAGAGGTGCCAAAATTTGAAGAACCGTCGTCTCATGCAGACATTAATCACATACCAAGTGCAAACCAATTGGATGCTAAAGTTATGCAGCTTCTTATGAAAGGATTCGCTTCAACGCCGACAGTGTCCTATATAGTTGTTTACTAGTAAGTAGTAGTAATTTCTTATAAGCATCATGTTTACAATAGTTGACATTGTTTGATTAAAGTAGCAACTTTTAAACAGTTTGTTAAAGTAGGAGGTTAATTACGATTTAGTTTAAATGACACCTTTTAGTGTCTTTGTATATGTGTTGAAACTTGTTCGTGTTTTTTGCAATATATATTTTTGCTGAATCATTGTATTGATAATTTTAGATACATAGCCCTGTAATATTCAAAAAGGTGAAACAGTTCTGCGACTTAGGATTTTTGTATGAATTCTTTTGCGGCTCTTTAAGCGATGACTAATAATATAAAGCAACAGGAGTTTAGCGAGAATGGAGATGGGTTTTTGGTGAGCAGAACTTGCGGACAGCTAGCACCTCATGTGACGTATATTTTGACTTGTTTAAATGTTGACTTATATTTTTTTAAAATTTTTTTTTCTAATTATTAACTGTTTAAACATCCCCTATTTGAGAAAAAGTCCAACGCAACATTTTAAAAAATTCTTTAAAAAAAATATAAGTCACATGAGGGGTGTTTAATAGTCAAAATTTAAGTCACATGAGGGTGTTAGTTGTGAAAAAAGTTTAACGCAACATTTAAAATTTTTCCTAATAAAAAGTGTAACAAGTGTAAAAAAAATAACCATAGATTACAAAATTTTAAGCCACAATGAGGTGCTAGTTGTGAAAAATTTAAACGAATATTTTTTTAAAAATTTTTTCTAAAAAAAAGTGTAATAAGTATAAAAAAATTAGTGTATGAATAAGTGAAAAAAAAGATATAATAAGAAAAAATAGTGTATGAATAAATGAAAAAAAAGTATTTTAAAAATTAAGTGAAAAAAAAAATGTTAAGTTAAAAAAAAGTTAAAGAAACTGGCAGTGAAAAGTACAACGCGAAATCACATGGACCATTTCTGTAATATTTGAAAATGAAACCGGTCAAACAAGTCAAATTTTGGTCAATAGCCGGTCATATTACGTATATCGTTTAAAATTTAAAAGTTATTTGGCAATTCTAATACTATATTTAGTAGATTACGTATTTCGTTCTTTTTAGAAAAATTTGTTGCGTATTTTTAAACTTCACCATAAAAACATTTGTAATCCTTAAATTCAATAGTTTTACCATATGTTTTGTTCGAAGTCACATGCAACAAGTTAAGGGTGTGGAGTAACACTAGATTTAACGGGCCTCTAAGTCGGTAACGAACATTGTTTTTTGTATATTTTTCATTGGTTGTGTGATAATTGTGCTGCAATAAACCGATCAATGTTGTAATATTATTTTTATTGTTGTAATATTTTTTTTTTTTTTTTTTTTTTCCAGCATTTTGCAAATTTGATAGTTAAATGTTTGAACTTAACACGGAATCTTTTAGAGCCCTAGAAACGTCCAATTGGCATTTTGTTCCCCACCACAGTCAAAGAAACACATCGAACCCATTTTCACCACAACCTCTCTTCATCGGCCACTTTTTAAGCCACGTGAACAAGTCCCAAAAGCCACTATCGTGGCCCAATAAGTATCCACTTGTCTGTCTTCACCCTTCAAAACACATACGGATACTCTGCTATAAAACCATACCAGTATACCACCTTTTCTTCCTATAAACCACCACAAACAACAAGTGAACAAACTAAACATTCTAAAAAACCAACTTAACAAACAAGCCTTAATAACCTCATCAATGGCAGCTACTTCAGTCTTCTCAGCTAGCCTCACAACCACCCAGTTCCAAAAAAAGACTAACATCACCACCTTTAGAACCATCAAATGCATGTCACAACCACAAGATGACATCAAGCCACCATCATCAGCCACCCCAACACCAACACCCATCAACACTCCACCACCACCACCACCAGCTCCTAAAGTCAGCACGAAGTTCTCAGATTTGTTAGCCTTTAGTGGGCCAGCACCAGAAAGAATCAATGGAAGGTTAGCCATGATAGGGTTTGTGTCCGCATTGGCTGTGGAGTTGACTAATGGTCAAGACTTGTTTACTCAAGTATCTAACGGTGGATTAACTGTTTGTTTGCTGGAATAGTGTTAGTCTTGACTCTTGCTTCATTAGTGCCCTTTGTTTTTAAAGGATTAAGAGCTGAGAGTAAATCAAATGTTTGTGACTTCTGATGCTGAATTGTGGAATGGTTAGATTGGCTATGTTAGGTTTGTTGGTTTTGGGCGTTTAATTGACTTGAAATTTGTTAGGGTTCCCCTTGTTGTAGATATACTACTGTAATTGTGTGATCATTTTTTGCAAGGTTTATAAAAAGTATCATTAGTTTAAAAATGGTCTAAGACAAAAGCAGTAACTGTTTCAAAACTGTTTCTTTTAGTGTGTTTTGGTTTAATGGTATCGTTGACCCCCCCCCCCCCCCCCCCCCCCCCCCCCCCCCCCCCCCCCCCCCCCCCTAATATTAAGATCGAGATCACACTTGTGATCGTGTATGATTTAGGAAGGAGAAAATTACTATTTAGGGACCATATCTTTTTCTTGTTCTTCATTATGGTCACGTTTTTTAAATCTTTTTAATATGGTCATGCTTAACTTTTCAATTGCTAACTTTAGCCATTGTTCGTCGCGTGACAGTTTGCAAGTACATTTTACTTTAGGTTAGATGCAGGCATGACTTACTATTGTGGCCCATAACACTCAATGTTTTATCTCTCATCTAATGCTCAACCAACGGCTCTTCGACCCACAATGCTCAACTTAACTGTGCGTACCTTATACATTTTGCCTTTATTATATGGTGGAGAAAAAGACAAAAATAACCAATAAGGTATATGTGATTTTTAAAAAAACCATACAAAACACACACTTGGATATTCGATATCAAAAAACCACACAACACACCATTACACATTCTCTCAAAAAACACACACAAACACAACACACACTGTGCCGATCAAATTATTAGGCGGTGTGTGGACGGGAAAGAAGCTATGGACATTCTTGAAGCTTTCCACCATAGTCCCACCAGGGGACAACATGGCCTGAACTACACCGCTAAGAAAGTTTTCAACTCTGGTTTCTTCTGGCCTACCATATATCGCGATGCCCATGACATGGTCACACATTGTGACGCATGTCAACGTCAAAGAAAAATCTCACACAGGGATGAAATGCCCTAGAATCATATCCAAAATGTTAAGATCTTTGACGTATGGGGCATCATCTTTATGGGCCGGTTCCCGTCTTCACGAGGGAAACGATATATACTCGTGGTTGTCGACTATATATATATATATATATATATATATATGTATACATATATATATATATATGTATACATATATATATATATGTATACATATATATATATATATATATGCGTATACATATATATATATGTCTATATATATATATGTGCGTCTATATATATATATATATATATATATATATAGAGGGACTTTCTTTTCAGAACCATTCTTAGTGCGAGAACTGACAGAACCACCAAAAACATACATGCACGCCTTTTAAAAATAAAAAAAATACATGAAAATCATCAATAATCGTAAGAATCCATCTATGTTCTTTAGTATCATCATGAACTCTTCCTCTTCTTTCACAAAAACCTTACACACGGCCGCAATATTGTTGTTGCACGCCTTATAAGAACATACATGCACACCTTCAAAGAAAATTTTTGTATTTTCAATTTCTTATCAAATTCTTTAGAACAACAATGTTTTTTTAAAACATATATGTTGTTTTTAGAACATATGTGCAAAAATACAATTATTGAAGGCGTGCATGTATGTTTTTGGTGATTCTGTCAGTTCTCGTACTAAGATTGGTGCTGAAAAGAAAGTTACAATATATATATATATATATATATATATATATAGTTAGGATCAAATGAGAAGTTTTCTTAAAATAAGAAGGATAAGAAGTAACTATAACCGTATATCCGAGATGCACCGACTTAAATTAGATGCATCTCTATAATCTTAAATACATTATAACATTATATAAAAATGTCTTTTACTATTATACCCTTTTAGATTAAATAAAAATCTTTAATATTAAAAAAATATGATTGGTTTATAAGAGGTTATCGCAGTTCTCGCATTAAGATGGGTGCTGAAAACAAAGTCCCCATGGGATCCAGTGAGAAGTAAATTAAAATAAGAAGTTGTGAGAAGTGACTAAAACCACACATTTGAGATGCAACGACTTGCATTAGATGCATTTCTATTCATTTAGATGCAACATATTGAGTTTTGAAAGTTAATTTGATGTGTAGATGGTGCAAATTAATTTTTATGATTTCGACACATGTAGAGGAACAAAAAACAAGAAAAATCAAGAATTGCATCTAATATATGTATATGCATCTAATTAAAAGCTAGAAAACACATTATGATGCATTATAATGCATCTAAGATTATAGAGATGCATCTAATTTAAGTTAGTGCATCTCGAATATGCGATTATAGTTACTTCTTATCCTTCTTATTTTAAGAAAACTTCTCATTTGATCATAGGCATAGAATCCGGATCGATTGAGAAGGTTTTTATTTTGAGAAGATTGAGAAGGTTTTTAAAAATGATAGATTTTTAACTTTGATTCAAGTTTTTTAAGCGTAAAACTCATTTTAATGTGATTATAATTCAAAATGTGTAAAAAAAATTCGAATCAATGTTAAAAAAACTCTCGATTTTGCGATATAAGTACAATTCTGAATCTTCTATACAAATTTAAGAAATCATTACCATAACTCGATTTTAACAATGATTTGTGAATCAAATTTGTGATTTATAGATTTGATTCACTATTAAATGATGTTTATTTGTGAATCAAATCTATAAATCACAAATTTGATTCACAAATCATTGTTAAAATCGAGTTATGATAATGATTTCTTAAATCAAATAAAAAAATATGAATCAATTTGCTCAAATGTAGATTTCTCAATCTTCTCAAAATAAAAACCTTCTTAATGGAACCGGAGCCTATATATGTATATGTATATATGTATATATGTATTATATATATATATATATATATATATATATATATATATATATATATATGTGTATGTGTGTGTGTGTGTGTGTATATATATATATATATATATATATATATATATATATATATATGTATATGTATATGTATATATGTATTTATAAATATAGGAATCCGGATTCGATAAGAAAGTTTTTGTTTTTGGAAAGTTTGGGGGAAGGTTTTCCAAGATGATAGAGTTTTTAACTTTGATTTAAGTTTTTTTTTTAAGCGTAAAACTCAATTTATGGCGTTTTTTAATTCAAAATGTGTAAAAAAATTTTCAAATCAATTTAAGGAATCTCTCGTTTTTGCAAATTAAGTAAATACTGAATCTTCTATACAAATTTAAGGAATCATTACCATAACTTGATTTTAGCATTGATTTGTGAATCAAATTTATGATTTATAGCTTTGATTAACTACTTAAACGATTGTTTAACTTGTGAATCAATAAAAAAAATATTGAATCAATTTGCTCAAACGTAGTTGATTTTCTATCTTCTTCAAACATAAAAAACCTTCTAACGAAACGGAAGTCCTTATTATATATGTAGGTATGTTATATATATATATATATATAATATAGAATATTTAAAATATTATATATATTAATATTTATATATATATTTATAATCCCGGTCGATTGATAAGGTTTTATATTATGAGAAGATGGGAGAAGAGGTTTTTCAAAAATGCTAGATTTTTACTTGATTCAAGTTTTCAAGCGTAAAATCTTTTTTAATGTGATTATAATTCAAAATGTGTAAAATAATTCGATTCAATGTTAAAAAATCTTCGTTTTTGCAATATAAGTAAAAAATACGAATGCTTCTATACAATTTTAGGAATCATTACCATCACTTGATTTTAGCATGATTTGTGAATCAATAATTTTCTGATTTATAGCTTTGTTAAATATGAACGATGTTTACATGTGAATCAAATCAAAAATTATATGAATCAATTTGTTACGTAGATTTCGCGATCTCTCTCAAAATAAAAATCTTCTCAACGAACCGAAACTTTATATATGTATGTATATTTATATATATATATTTATATAATATATATTATATATATTTTATATTATTTATATAATCCGGGATCGATATTGATAGAAAGTTTTTATTTGAGAAGATTGAGAAGGTTTTTCAAAAAATGATAGAATTTTTTTAACTTTGATTCAAGTTTTCAAGCGGGGTACTAAACTCATTTAATGTGATTATAATTCAAAATGTGTAAAATAATTCGAATCAATGTATAAAAATCTCTCGGTTTTTTGCAATTAAGTAAAATAACTGAATCTTATATACAAATTTAAGGAACACTACCATAACTTGATTTTAGCAATGATTTGTGAATCAAATTTATGATTTATAGCTTTGATTAACTATTAAACGATGTTTACTTGTGAATCAAATCAAAAAAAATATGAATTCAATTTGCTAAAACGTAGATTTCTCCATCTTATCAAAATAATAACCATCTCAAAGAAACGATGCCTATATATATGTTTGGTGGTGTGTTGTATAGTATTTATATATATATATATAGTTAGGATCAAATGAGAAGTTTTCTTAAAATAAAAAGGATAAGAAGTAACTATAACCGCATATTCCGGGGGAGGATGCATCGATTATATTAGGATGCATCTTTTTAATTTTAGATGCATTATAATGCATCATATGTGTTTTCTAGCTTTTGATTGGATGCATATAGCGTATTTTAGATGCATTTCATGGTTTCTCTTTATTTTTTTTTGGTTCTTTACATGTGCAAAATCATAAAAAATCAATGGTTGCGCCCATTACACATCAAATTAACTTTCGAAACTTTATTATGGTGCGATCTAGTTGAATAGAAAATGCATTAAGAAGTCGTTGCCATCTCAAATGTGTGGTTTAGTACTTTCTACATACTTCTTATTTTAATTTACTTATCACTGAATGCCATATATATAATATATTATCAAACATTTATATATACTATTATACTTTATATATATATAAATCAATTTTTGCGACCACACTAGGTGGATTTGTACCAAATTTTAGTGAAATTAATTAAGGTGATGGTGAATATAAGGTAAATAATAGTATGAGAGACCTTGATATTGAATACGACTATTACAAGTTGTGATCGACAAAAGTCATCAAGAATGGTCCTACGCTAGGATCAATTACAATCATCACGTGCGAATACACACCCACGCCCTAAATGCATCCATCAAAATCCAAACAACAACTTCGGATTTGAGCCATTAACTCTTTTTATGTAATCATCTGTCGATCGATGATACGTTAGATTTTCAAACAGGATCGATTTTATCTATACGATGGTGATACTTTGGAAAGTATGAGGCTAATTACCATTTTATGCCCTTTATGCACTAAATATATGCCAGAAATACAGGTCGTATAAGTTATTGCGAGTTTTATCATGTTTCCGCATGATAAAAACAAGATTTTATTTACCCACGTTTTGCAGTGTGATTAAATCATTACTGTAGGTAAAACCGTAATATACATAAACTGGAAGAACTAAAAGTATATCTCTGGGCATACATAAGGGGAAATAATAAAGAATGGAGTGAATTGCTGGTAATATTTGAGTGGTATGGCTAGGTTGCTAATGGTTCGAGGGAAGTTGATCTAAGCTAGAGTATCTTATGGTTTCGACTTGGAAAGACGTTTAGGGGTGGAAACGAGCCGAGCCGAGCCCGAGCCTGCTCGAGCTCGAGCTCGGCTCGTTTAAGTTTTATGTGAGCCTATTGGGGGCACACACGTTAATACACGGAGAATGTATTTATACTTCACAATAAATAAAACTGAGGGACTTAATTTGACAACACACAAACCCAAAAGGGGTGCTTGGCTTGGCCGGCCTCTTGTGGTTTAATGTAGAAGTGTTTGTGTTGAATTAGGAAACAAAGAGAACTAGTTTTGGATAAGGAGGTGGAAGAGCAATTGTGATTGACTTGTGACTTGTCTCCTAGGTTTATCACAACTAGGGTTAAGGGCTTATAAATACCCCTCTCCCATAGTTCATTCCACACACATCAAATCTATAATTCTTCAAATCATATTTGGTTCTTTGTTTTCCATTCCCACCGAGTTTCTCAAAACCTTTTTCAAAAGGTTTTTGGTTTTCGATTGTTACTCCACATACAGATTCGATTAAACCTCAAGGTTTATTCATCATCTCTTGTTTCCTACTAGCTTGACGATACAAGTTTTAGCACAAGGTGTTCGTGGTGTTTTTGGTTCGAAGAGGAAAAAACCCCAAAGGGTTTCGGGTGCCTAATTCGGTTCATGTTATTCGGTTATTAATTCAAGGGTTTTTGCATAGTAATCGGGTTATAATACTTGGTATTGGATTTGTGAAGTTAAGCCTAGCAAGCTTAATACATTCGGTTGACGTGACTGTGTGAGCAACCGTAGAGGCAATTATTTTAATTGCTTGTTTCGTTTTCTTGATCAAAATTAACAAAAGGTACGCGTTTCCATTTACCTTTTATTTGTGTTAACCATATGCTATTACTAGGTCCTATCCGCTGCGCACTCGTGGCTAAACTAGTTACCTAGGTATTTAAATCCCAACATGAGCTGCAACTTAGGCTCGAGCTCGTTTAGGCTCGGCTCGTTCGAGCTTTTTACCGATCCGATCTCGAGCTTTCACGAGCAGCTCGGCTCATTTTCACCCCTACGTTTGAGTTTTAGCGTGTGGTCACTGTATTGTATGTTGTTATACTCAATGTAAACTATAAACATTTTTGCTTGAATGCGAAAATGATCTAAAAATAAAAATGTTGCTCTTCATGCAGAAACAAACTATCGATGAAAAGAAAGCTACAATCGTCAATATGCCCAACACAAACGGAGAACCATGCATGGCGTAGAAAATATCAACCATATATGTTATATACTTAATGTGAACACTAAACTTGGTATGTGAAGACACCATAACATAGTGGTGCTCGTTTGTTTGATCATAAGTCACGATGAACGCCAGTACGCAACAATCTGAACACAAAAGCACATGAAGCATCCACAATAATAAGGTATAACAGTAAAGCAAAAACCAAGGACCACTTAGCATTATCGAAAGAATTACTATTGAGATGTTTAGAATGGAAAGTGAGGAAAATGAAATTGGATGATAATAATATGATTACCTAGTAGTATCATGTGATTATAGTTTGGTCATATTGTGACATATGATTATATGTTTAGACCTGATTCAAACTTCAAGTCACACCATTCATTTACGGTTTAATAACATCTGTAAGAAGATAGAAAACTCCGTGAAGGCTAATTGATGTCTTTGATTATTTCTCACACATTACAAGGTATATATACATTACAAAGAGGATGGACTTGAGCCCAAGATAACTACAATACAGCTAGGAATATTAAATGTACAACTAATGAATGACTAATCCTATAATCATACCAAATATAAGACTCAAGTATGACTCACTAATATTATCAACTAATAGTAATTGCTTTGACTAACATTTATCCTCTAATACTCCCCCGCAGTCCGAGCGGTGAAATCACGAAAGCTCGGACCGGAGATAAAAATAAAACATTAATGCTATAACTATTTTATTGATGAAGATCTAGCACCGGATAGAAAAAAAATAAATAAAGAGTATTTGAAGTCTTCAAACGTGACATGCAGCAGATAAACTTTGTGATGATTGTGAGAAACTTGCTTCCCTTTTTTTTAGATGATAGAAGTGGCTCAAAACGGCCGACAGATGAAGAGATTTGACGGGGTGAAATAGATGCAGCGGCTCTTGACGGCCGACTAGGTTTTATGATCGAACCCGCTCTATTTTGAAAGAATAAAAAGAAAGGGATTGAAAAAGATTGTGAGGTATTGTTTTTTTTTTATTTTTTTTGTATGATATGCAGAGGATACTCGTTTATTTATGGAGACAAACGTGAAAACTGGATGATGGAGAGGATATTCGTTTGTTTATGGTGACAAACGTGGAAATTGAATGATGGAGATGATAGAAGCGGCTCATGACGGCTGACAACTAGGTTTTGAGAATGAAGATAGAGATAATTGATTCTTTTGGAGATGATAGAAGCGGCTTATGGTGGTCGACAACTATATTTTAAGAATGGTGATTTATACGGTTTGACGGGGTGATATTGAGGCAGCGGTTCATGGTGGCCGACTAGGGTCCCATATATAACCTGCCCATGATACCATGTAAGAAGATAGAAAACCCCGTGAAACATAACTTTTATTGATCAACTATTTATAGCTTACAATAGAGAACAAACCCTAACGGACCCTAAACCCACAAATCAGGCTTGGGCCTATTACTTTGACTAACAATAATTTTTTTGACTAACAACTTTGACTAAGATTAATTACTTTGACTAATATTTATCATCTAATAAACATCTACATATAATGATCACTTAATTTAGTGTTAATTTAGTGATAATGGTTCAACTTAAACTAGTTTAATTGTGTATTAACCATGTTTCTAATACTTATAACTCCTTACCATAATTTTAGTTTTCTCTGCAGAAAACAAGTACTCTGATGAGAATTTCAGGCATAACGTTAAGTGCGGCAGTACGATTGCTTCGATTCTTATACCCTGGAAACACGAATGGCCGGTGAATCTGTTTTAAGAGAAGCTTGTCAAACACGTGCCTCAATCATGCTCTTAAATTTGGTTTCATCTGCTCTTGGTTCATAAATTCCATTTACGAACTTCGGATTATTTAAAATTACAGTTGTATTTTATCGTTAATTCTGATTGAGATATTTTCCTTACGTATTCATTGTACGACTTAGACTACAAGTTATTTTCCTAACAAGAAATAAAATGACATGATTTTGCAAGAATGTGACATGTCAAATAAAAATTATCGGATGAGATAACTTTTTGCCTTTTCATTTAAAAAAAATATCATCCAATAATACAAAATTACTTGTTTTGATCGACTATCCAATCAACTCGACTCTTCAATTCCTCACCTCTACTTTCTGGTAAGAGGTTAGTACAGTGCATGGCAAGACATCACTTTTGATATCATCTAATCTTTAAGATAAGAGGAGAAGCTTCAAAATAACAAGAATCCAAGGGAACTGAGCAATAATCTTTGCCCCCACAACACATAGCAAAAATTTATGGCTTTCAAACCACTAAGAGAACATGATATAAAGAAACCTCTGCTCTCCATTCTTGAATTTCTGCCCTACTTGTCCCTCTACATTGAACACTTGTGTTTGTTCCACTTCTGTTGGATCCCTTTTATACAATACAAACCACCATATCCACAACAACTGGTGACCTACTCACAGTTCACAAACCATCTATAGTTCTTAATGCATCCCAATACAAACTTGTATATGCCATGCATAAAAAAGTTGTACATTTCTAGGCATTACTATTCACATATCTTGAACACATGGATCACAAGGATTACTATAAAAGGCAAACTTTAGTGCTTTACTCACACTTATCAACTATTCTACCATTATCCTAAATCATTTCACGACACCACTCCTCTCTTCCCTGCCTTTTTTATGCTTTTCATTTACTCTACTTCAACTCAAGATACACCTTTCATTGAAAAGGAGCTAATATAATAACTTGTGTCTTATAAATAAAGAGTTGTAATCACATCAGGACTTGTAGGTAGTTTTTTGATCTTGTTACTTTGTTAGTATAGACTATCTCAAAAGAAGCTTGTAACTTTACTTCAAGAATGTCTAAAAACATCCTACTTCCATCCCATCCAAAGAAACCGTTTCATCGTAGGAACGGCTCTGACGAGCTTGATGTGTTTGAAGCCGCTCGTTACTTCTCGGGTGCCAATGAAAATATAATTGGCACCCACAGTAACACCACGCAAAATTATTTCATGAAACCTATTAGAAGAATGAGTCTTGACATGCCAAAACATAAAGGAAATTCCATTCCTTTACAAGCTATGTTGATAGATCCCATGATGATCAACAAAGAGAAGAAGTCCAAGCAACCAAGCTCACCAGGAGGAAAGTTGGCTCATTTTTTGAATTCACTCTTTAATCAAACATCTTCAAAAAAGTCGAAGTCGAAAACAAAGCCAACAAAAGATGAAGATGAAAGTCCTAGTGGTTGGAGAAGGAAGAGAAGAAGTAGCATTAGCCACTTTACAAGTGGAAACACCAACTCTACCACCGCGAACACCATTACGAGTGATTCAAGATCTTTATTTTCAACCTCCACAAGCTCAGGTTTTAGAACACCACCAGCACACACACCTACAAAACCCACAAGCTATAAAGACCAAAGAAACTACTCATATCTCAAGCCTCCACCACCTCAAACCACAAAAGTTCCTATTAATGGAAACCTCAACAAGATTGAAAATTTCAATATCAAGAGTGATTTCATAGATAAAAAGATGAGTTCTGCAAAAGGGTTTGTAGAAAAAGTTAAAATGTTTGAAGAAAAACAAGAAGATATTAAAGAATATAAGAGGTTTATTAATGAAGATGATGGAGATAGTGATTCAAGTTCTGATCTTTTTGAGTTAACAAATTGTGATTTAGGTTATGGTTCAAGTGGCTTGCCTGTTTACGAAACCACTCGTATGAATAGCATCAAGAGAGGTGCACCAATCTCAAGCTAAGTGTGTGATCTCATGTTTAAATTCTTAGATCTAGTTTGTTTTGCAAAAAAAAAAAAAAAAAACCCCTAGTTAATTATATTCACCTTGTATCATATATTTACATGTAGAATTTATTATGCTTATTTGCAATTCATTACTTGAGTGCTAGCTTTAGAAGTTATTCGTCTTGATAAAATTGATGTATATGTACAATCTAACTCACCACGCAACTTTACCAGTGTATTGAGCGCGCCATTGATCGAATATATATGTGGTAGCGCGGGCAAAACTGATCGAGCAAGCTAGAGATCGAACAAACGGATGTTATTACACAAACTAGATACTTAAAGGTCTTAGTTATATGTGGTAAAAAGGATGATCAGCTGGACAAATCTTGAACAAAATGGTTATTATTTAGATGGGTGTAGTATAATTCGAGCTTTTTAGCCCACCATTCATCACACTGCATGTAATATATATGTTACAAGCTATTAATACTAATTATATATAGTAATAAACATGCATGATTATGGTACTGAGAGCATCTACAATGCAAAAAGTCATTAAAGACTTTTTGCATTTAATGCATTAATTGGTTACCATATTAATGTATATGACTGAAGAATGACTTGGAGTGTACTAAGTCTTTCCTAAAAGTTTTTTAAAAAGTCTTTACTCTAATGCAAAAAAACCACCTCAAAAGACTTTTTATAAGGGTAAAAAGCTATTGCTAGTTTTTCCATTGGAGATGCTGTCAGTATTTGGCTGTTTCCAAAGATAGATATACAACAACTAACTTGGTGTGTTTAAGTGACGTTAATTTTATTTATGAAATTACTTGGAAAGAACATGATTATATAGGTTCTCACAAGATTAATATATGTCAAAAAGGAGAAATGATCACTCCCATGTGAACTCCCATCATTTTGACTTCGATTTTCGTCATACTTTGCCTACTTATTTACGTACTCGTTATCTTAATCATACGTATTTTGAGCTTACATTTTAATCAATATCTAGCCTTAAATTTTAAGTACTTTCAATTCACATTCTCGCAAGTTTTACGTATTTACTGGTGAGTTTTTGTTATTTTTAGCAAGATAATTTTTAAAAAACTACTTATAATAGATATAGACGGCTTTTATAAGTGACTGAAACAAGTTTACAGTGAGTTTTGGATATTTTCAGCAAGATTTGCAGGTTTTCGGCAAGTTTGACCACCATTGATTTTCGTTGACCGCCGTTGATCGCTGTTGATTACGATTGACCTATTTTTTTGACCGACTTACACAAATCGGCAAAGTTGATAATCCACTAGGGTATAGGCGGTGATTAATTGGCCCTATAAGCCTTGTTTTGCAACACTGCTTTTAAGTTTCTCAAAAGTAAGACGAAGTATATCAGAAGGAGATACTGATCACCGTGATTGACTCAGAATATGAACATGTGTGTGGCTAAAAACAGGTAGGTACTCTAATGATTTATGCATATGGGTTTGTGGTTAGATCAAATGATGCTCATGCATGCACTCGACTGGGTCCGGTCAGCTTCACCTTAAGCCCAAAATCCGACCCAAGTGCGTGGAGGGTCCGACCCAATCTTCTAAGTTCTAATACACCTCATAAATCCAATACACTAATTATAATTCATTGATTCGTGTCAAGTTACAAATATCATAAGCTAAGATTGTTAGATGTTGAGCATGATTAAAGCAAAACTTGGCAGTTTGGCACACATAGATTGCAACATTATGTCACGACCTCCATGGTTAGAAACAAAGAAAAGTTACGACGCTGTTGTAAAGCTTTTTATATTCGAAAACAAAGTACTATATTCGATTATCTTTCCGGTTTCAACAAAAAACCATCATGGAAGGATTTTGGGCGTATCTTTCGGGTTTCAGCAAAAAATCATGATAGAAGGATCCTAGCACAGCCCACCACTTTAGACTTGTAAAATACACAAAGTTCTAGTCTCCAACCAATATGAGTTGTTATATATGTGACAACTTGTAGTCGTAAAGAGTGGTCGCTAAAGATTTTAGTCATATAAGTCAAACAAACTATTAGTTACTACTTGTAGTCGCTAAGGTTTGTTACAAAAGTTAGCCGAAAGTCAAAAAAGTAAAACAAAGTCAAGTTTTGCTATAAGTGAAAAATGTGGTCGCTGGAACTTTTAGCGACGAAGTTAAAGTGACGACAATTATAGACTATTAGTGGTCGCTATCGGTTTCAGCGACCATTTTGTGACTTTTTTGCGCATCTAAAGTCGCTAAAGTGATTTCTCTAGTAGTGTGACTTGTTTTAACGTTTTAGATTCAGATCGTAAACTGTAAGTATACCTCTAATATAATATAAACTTGAAACCAAGATTATATACCTTGACTTGTTAGTATGGCATACAGTTTTTGGTTCAAACCATCATTGCTTGTTGTTATAGGTAGTCGATGTGATTGGTGGTTGACGGCGTTAAAAAGAGAATTGATTGTTATGTGGGCACGATGTGTTGGAATTTGGTAGTCGGTTTCGAAAGTTATACGTTAGAAATACGTGAGCCTATTGAGGGCACACACGTTAAATACGAAGAGTATGATTTATTTAACGATTTATATTTAAATAGTTATTTAATTAATTACTTGTTTAATTAATTATAATTATATAATATATTCTAAATATAGAATCAAGAGACTAAACTGGACAAAACTCGAACCTTGTGGATCCCCTTGTTTGGCCGAAACCCACAAAGGTTCTAGAAGGGGTGTTTGTGGCCGGTTATAAGAAGAGAAAAGGAAAGAGAAAGATTTGTTTTAATTATAGTAATTATACAAATCTTTTCCTACAAGATTTAGGGTATTGGGGTGCCTATATAAACACACCCCATATCCCCCATTCATCAATTAATATATTCTCCAATCACCTAAAGTTTTGGTGCTCTCTCACTTCTCCTAAAACCCTAACCGAATTCCCTAAAGGAATTTCGGTTCTCTCCCATAACCAATTTCAACCAAACACCCTTTTAGGGTTTTGTTTTTCCACTTTTACTTGATCTCTTTGCTTGACTAATTCAAGGTACGCGTGGTGGTTATTTGGTGATTCCTCAAAGGTGACGAATTATGGTTTGATTTATATAAACCCTAATTAGGGTTTGTTATATTGGTTCGACTTCAAAAGGGAACGCAAGGCGTGCGTTTGGTTTTTATATTACACTTGGTGCTTGTTCGTGAAGATAAGACTAGCAAATTCTTACATACTTGTTTGACGTGTTTGTGTGAGCAACCGTAGAGACGTTTGTTTTAGACGCTTATAGTATTCAAGAATAATCGCAAAATGTACGCTTTCCTTATTTAATATGTGTTAACCTACTTGCCATAACTAGATCCATCCGCTGCGCACTCGTGGCTAAATTGGTTAGTCAGATTTAATAAATCCCAACAGTAGCATCACGAGTCAACTCGTTTTGGCATCTAGGGTTACACGCTTAAAAATCGAATTTTACGCCTAGTTACACGCGTAGATTTGATTTTTTATTATTAAGTTGCGATTATTTTCTTTATTATTGTCTTATTGTAAATATGGCAAAGATATGCAAATCTTTACAATAAATTAATAAAGAAAATTGCTAGATCTTGCAAGATAAATATTAAAAGTTAATAGAGAATTAAAAGAGCAATATAATTAATTGTTAATTTAGCTATATTTGTTTCTTCTTTTAATTTGTTTATTTAGGAATATATAAAATCTTCCTAATTATTTAAAAGATCTTGTAAATATTTTATTTTTGGAAACTAAATATTTTTAATTTTTATTATAAAAACTAGATCTTTCTAAATTGTTAGTTTGATTTGTTTCCTAAATTCCGGCTATAAGACCTACCCAATCACATTATTTTGTGACGAATGGGGCGATCTAGGCACTTGATGAAAACCTAGTGAGGATCTTATGGTTCTCCAATTGGGGAAGACTCGTAGAGAACTCGGATTATTACTTGTTACTCGTTTTTATTTAATGTCATTTTATTTATTATGTTTCTACATGCTTATTTGTTTACTAGTTTACAAGTTTACATGACTAAACAAATTGAATACAAACTAATAAATAATGCAAGATGACATTAAACCTGTCTTTAATTCTACACGCCTAAAACATATTCATTGTGACCTACTATGTGTTTTGTGAAAAATATGTTTTTTATAACATTAAAAGACCTAAAACTATGAAACACGTTTTTCATGAATTTAAAAACTGGACGCTATGGACTCATGAGAAGTACGGCTCATCCACTAGAACAAACTATAAAAGAAGTTTAAGGCGAAGTGGTCAACATTCCTAACGAACTCAGGTTTTTAATAAGCTTCGCGCTGACCTGATTCTCCGCTTATTTGTGCATTCGATTGGAGTTACTGTGAACTATGGCATGTCACTACAGTGTCATTATTAAAGGTTTTTAAAATTAGTGCTACAAAGTTGTTTGCATGCTTCTTTGTACACACCATTTTATCACTTTATGTGTATACCCCAATATGTTAAATTTTAAGTCTATGCCAGCCAACCAAGAACACGTGCATTTGGCTTGGCCTCTTTTTTTGTGGTCAGCCTTAGCGGTCATTCCATCCATGGCGAATTTTGCTCACTGGTCAGACCTCTGGCCAATTTTTGCAACTTTTTTGCTGGTCGACCTTTAATTCGAGTATGCCTTGGTAGACTTGGACCGAGGCATAAGATTGAGAACTAAACATGCTTTGACATTATTACTTGTCGTTTAATGTCTTGTCGGTCTTATAAGTTAATAGTTTCTTTTTTAATGCAATTAGACAATCGTGCTTACACTTGCCTACTTGTTTAACTCACTGGTCAACCTCTGGTAATAATGGAGGTCAGTTGGATCTTAGTCTTAATTAGTAATTATTTGGGTAGTTAATTCTATTAAGAATTTAATTATCAAAAATACTTAATTAATTGAACTTTTTTTGTTTAATTGTAGTGGGACTACCAGTCGAAAACAATTCGGTAATTCAGGAGTCTCTTGAGATACAAAAACTTACTGTGACTAACTTTCTATTGATGGTAAAGACAGTTTGGTTGGTTTATCAACAAGAAGATAAGGAATAATAACTAGAGCAAAACAAATCTCCTGTGCTCCTGTTGCTGCTGCACCTGATCAGCCAATCTCTCCTCAGGCCCTGGCCACTTATAATGAGTGGGTCAAGAACCAAAAGGAAATTGCTGTGATGATGTTATTGACTATGGACCTAGAAATCCAATGAAATTCTAAAGGGGTCCATCTTTGCGCCATGGAATTGCTTAAAGAGCTTAAAGCTTTATATTCTAAGCAAGCAGAACAGGAACTTCTACAGATGTGGAGAGAGTTTCACAACATGAACGGCAGGAGGAAGGTTAATTGTAAGCTCTTATGTCCTCAAGATGAAGAGCTACATTGACCAATTGGAACGTCTTGGTCACCCCGTCACTTTGCAATTTGGAGTAAATCTAATCTTGGTTGGACTCTCTAAGGAGTATGACAGCTTTGTGCAGAACTACAATATGCACAGCATGGGGAAGACCGTTAATGAATTACATGCTATACTTAAGCTACATGAAGAGACGTTACCAAAGAAAGTTGTTGCACCTGCGCTTCATGCTATAAGAGCAGGAAAGGTCCAGAAAAAACAGAAACAAGAAACCGTCTAAGGCTGCAAAGGGGTGCAAAGGAAAGCAAGGGTTAAGAAGCATATGCAACGCTGAGCATCTTATGACCTCCAAAACTAAGGTTCCTCCACACCCAAAAATGGATAATCTGTTAAGGACACGATCTTGTCTTCACTGCGGTGAAGTAGGTCATTAGAGAAGGAACTATCCCACATATCTCACTGAGTTGCTGAAAAAAAAGCAGCTGGCTCAAGGAGCTAGCACTTCAGGTATTTTCACCATAGAACTCTATTCTTTTCCTACTACATCTTGGGTTTATGATACAGGTTGTGGTACTCACATCTGTAATACTACTCAGGGTCTGCGGGGAAGTAAAAAACTGAATCCAGGAGCTTTAAGTCTATACGTGGGCAATGATCAACGTGAAGCAGTTGTAGCTATTGTAAATTATCATTTATGTCTCCCTAGTGGACTAGTTATTATTTTGAACAATTTTCATTATGCACCTTCTATTACTAGAGGGATTATTTCAGTTTCTCGTTTGTATGAAGATGTGATAAGATCGTTTATAGCTCAAGACTGATTAGATCTTATATATCTAGGATGAACAATAACAATGATTGATAACACGCAGCGAAATAATAAAGAACACAATCAAAGTTATCACAAGGTTTTCTTCATTGAACGTTTCCCTATTACCCCAACTATAATTTGGGGCTACACCAACTAACTATGATGTACTATTCGACTTTCATTAGTCGACTATACTATGTAACTCTCTAGACTCTCATTGGGAGAGCTCTAGTTTTCTATAAATCTACTAAACCTATGTCTATGATCTCTTTATATAGGGAGAGATCAAGACTTACAAAGAAAACTAATTCCAGTCAACAATTGTATTAAATACTTAGTCAATGTATTTAATATGGTTGACTAAATAATTAGGAAACTAAATCAGCATTAATCTTCAAGTTGTAATTAATCTTCAATCAGCATTAATCGTTGTTTGACTGCATTGAATGAGATCTTCAATCAGCATTAATCGTTGTTTGACTGCATTAAATGAGAAGATAACTACTGTTTGACTTCAAGTCTTCTAGAATCCCATAATGCTGAATTAGTCCTTCTTGTTTCATTCTTTTGTTCTTTTGTCTCATCAAATCTGTAAATCCCAACAATCTTTCCCTATTTGATGATGACAAAACAAACAAATTCTTGCACGAACTTACCCTGAAGTTGAGATCATGGATCTCCCTAAATGAAACAAAATCTTTAATGCTTCCCCTTGACTTGAGATAAGAATTAGAATCCCTTAACATGTCATCACACATAATAAGCTGCAAATCATATCTCTGTAGTCTTCTTCCCCTTTTTGTAATATCCAATAGGGGGTCTTCTGTTGAAATGCAATTGTAAAAACCTTCCCCTCAAGTGGTGCATGTAAGATGGATATACATTTAATAATAAGATTCCTGAAATACAATATGTTTACCAAATCTTGAATCTCGAAACTTGTAGGCTCTATTAATAGTGATTATGATGAGAAAACTAGTATAACGATTTGATGAGAAGTTGTTCTCCCAAACTTGTGTTATTGTCTTGCACTTTCTTATCGTGGACGTCGAACTTATAAATGAATCTGTGAAATTATAAGTAGACCGCAACTCTTGACAAATATCTCATCTTCTATGAGACACATACTAAGTGATAGCAAAGGTGAGCATTGAGCACCTATAAGAAATCACACACCTTTTGCTCGATTTTGAAAGTCTTCGTAACACGTTAAAGCCACGAACAAGTTACCTTCCTCTAAAAGGTATGATAAAACACAAACCCAAATAATTCCACTTCAACTTCAAATAGGTTAGAAACAACTTTCTTCGTAACCAATTTGAACAAATAATCCAAAATACGAGCCTTTGAAACTTTTAGGAACATTTAAACCAAAAACCTTCCAGAACAGAAACTTCGACACATCTTTTCTGCATTAAAGTCGACACTCCAACAAAACCTTTGAACAATCCTAGATATCGGAGAAGCCACGAGGCCTGTTAAAATTGTGGATCCAATGATAGATCTTTCAGCCTATTAGTAGGGTGGTATATGACTTGTATAAATACAACTCAGTCTACAAGAGAGGCTCTGAAATGATCACTAGTGTCTAAGCGGAATATAAACACAAGTGCTAAGAAGAACAATAATTATAAGGACTAAGATCGTTTCTAATAATTGGATTTCACTAACTATATGAAATGTGTTCTGAAGGTGTACATTTCACTATGCCATAGGGTCCTTTTATACTTGTAGGAAACCCTAATAGCTTAATACATAAACGCGTATAAAAGATATAAACGCGTATAACGATATTTGCATTCACTCCTAATATCACTCATGCATATCCTAAACTAAACTATTTACATTTGTACTACCGGAACTAACTATAAATTACCCGTAGTAACTTTATTGTCCTATCAGTACTATGACAATATTACTCTACCAGAGCTAACTAATATGCTACAGTAGTTAATGGACTATATCTACAGTAGTAACTATGAATACAATATTTCCTGCTTATAGACTATTCTTACTATATATTTGATATTTTATTATATTGTATATATTTTAAGGTGTAGTCTGAGCGGATCATAGTGCTATTCTATGGGATGGTGTTTATGAAATTGAAATGTCTTGTTCAAATACAAATGATAGTTCTATGTATGTTGTTAGCAATAAAAGAGCTAAGTTAAACTTAGACTCTTCTCTCTTGTGGCACTGTCGTCTTGGACACGTTAGCAAGAAACGCATAGAGAAGTTGCAACATGATGGACTTCTAAATTCTTCTGACATTGAGTTATTAGGAAAGTGTGTTTCATGCATGTCAAGAAAGATGGCAAGAAAACCCTATTCACATCAAGTGGAAAGGGCTAAAGATCTACTTGGACTTATATACACCGATGTATGTGGCCCATTTAGAATCGTGTCAAGACAAGGAGCTAACTACTTTGTCACTTTTACTAACTACTTTAGTCGGTATGGTTATGTTTACTTACTGAAACATAAACATGAAGTGTTTGAGATATTTAAAGTGCTTCAAAAGGAAGTAGAAAACCAACTCGGAAAGACCATAAAATCACTACGTTCTGATCGTGAAGGTGAATATATGAGTATGGTCCATGACCAGGTCTTAGTCCAAGTATTAGGCCCAAGTGGGTTGGGTCCAATGCTAAGCCCAATAAGTCTTTTAAATATAATTAGTGTATTGTCTAGTTGGCCCCATTAAAGTCTTTATGGCTTATTTTAAGTTTATGTGTGTAACTTGTATAAATTTTTCGGGTTTTCGAGGTCGATATAAGTTTAAGGTCAGTAGGTTCATTATATAAAAACTCCCAAAAGTGGGTCCTACCACCTCGGGTTTTCGTCGCAAAAACGCTTTACAACTTTAGTATGGTTATTAGACGAAAAAAGTTTTATATAGGTTTATTTTATAAAATAGTTGTATCTCTTTAACCATAAATAATTACTATAATATTTACATCTCAGTTTCATATTTAAGTTGTACATTATAGATATAAGTTTTTCTAATACTTTATTTGAGTGAACATATAATTAAAGTCATTTCTTTAAAAAAAAAGTCAATTTACAATTTTGGCTGAAAACTTACTTTTAACCATTTTTGACACCATTTTTAAAACCATAATGAATTGTTGACTATCCAATGGTCCAGTACAACATAATTTATCTACATATCATAGTTTTTGTTTTTGGTTTTACTCAACTCATAGTGCAAATTATGACTTTTTTATACATCTTCCCAGGAACAAGGTCAGAAATGCCTACTTTTGGTAAAATGGTCATATCTCATGCAATTTTTACATTCAAGTGTTGATTCAAATTGCTACTAACTCATAAAACAATTGTCCACAACTTAGATAAGTCAAATCAGTTATTTATCATACTCAAAAATGTCAAACTTTCTGTTTACTTCTGCCCTAATTTTTCTAGTGATTTCCACCAAGTTTAATTATTTTTATGCATTTTCAACCTAATCTATACACACAAAAACCCCAATAAACACTTGATCATCATATTCATCATATTTAACAATTACATTATAAATAAAATTTTTTATTTACAAGAAAACAAAAATAAGTAGAGGTTTATAAAACCACTAAATGATGCAAGTGATGATTTTCACCCAAAACAATATGACTCTTTTACACCAAGTCTTGAGTCTTAACCCAATATCTCTAGAACATCATCATTTCTCCATGCAATAACTCTATGAGTACTTGAATTAATTCAGCCCCTAATGTGTATGAAATCTTGCTCAAAACCCTTCTTGATCACTTTGAAAAATGAAGAAAAACTAGCTAGTTATTAAGTATCCACTAGCTACAATAATAGGTTAATTAAAATTTTTTTGATGGAAATGATGTTTTGTTGTTGTATGGAATCACACGCAAGAGAGGGACAAGAGGAGTGTGGTGTGGTTTTGTTTTGTAAACTATGGGAGAAATGAGAGTTAGATGGTTTTTGTAGGAGTTAGGCATGCAAGGGAGCTAAGACACTTGTCTTAGTCCTTGTACCTCACCATGCCACGCCTCATATGAGGTGTTGGTAAATAATTTTGAGTTTAAATTTTATAAACTTTAGTGTTTAGTGTATAATTTTTAAGATAGGTAGGTAGTTTTGAGGCTAACGGGTATTAACGTAAAATAAAACGAGAGTTAAGGCGAAACCACGAAGTAAAAACGAACAAGTTAAAAATAGTTCTACGAAAATCGTGATACTTCTCTGATAATTTTAGTTTACGTACGGTACTAGACGAACAATAATTATAAACATTGTTCTTAATAATTTTTCGTAAGGTACGAAAAGAAAATCAAACGCAATACGAAAAATAAAAACGAATGAAATAAAAATATTTCTACGGCATTTTGAAAATATAAACGTCGATGCTTAACGTAGGATTTGCCGATTCTTTGTAAACGTCGCGTAAATTACAATTGTAAGCCCTAATTTCTTCCCGTTTAGTCGTGAGTTCATATTTCAACATAAAAATGAAAATTATAATTTAATACTCGAGAATAAAATAACGACCTGAAATTGACGGATTGTCACAGCCTTCCCTCCTAAAAAGGGATCTTCGTCCTCGAAGATCGATTCATTTTCTTGCCCGTTTCTTGTTAAATTCAAAGTGTATTCCGGTCCACGCTTTGAGTTCCATCGAACTTTAACTATCGGGATTCGACTTTGCTTGAGTTGTTTCTCCTCTTTATCCACAATTTCAATTGGTTCTTCAATGAAATGTAATTTCTCGTCGATCCTTATTTCATCAAATGGAATGACTAGATCTTCATCCGATAGACATTTCTTCAAGTTCGAAACATGGAATGTATTATGTATTCCTTGAAGCTCTTGGGGTAATTCCAGTTTATATATGCCACCGGACCTATTCTTGATAAAATCTTGAATGGTCCAATATAACGGGGACTTAATTTCCCACGTTTTCCAAATCGAACAACACCTTTCCACGGTGATACTTTCAGCATAACTTTGTCACCCACTTCGAACTCCAAAGGTTTACGTCTCACATCCGCATAACTTTTCTGTCTACTACGAGCAGCTAATAACCGGTTCTTGATTTGCACAATCATCTCTGTCGTTTCACGAATCATTTCTGGTCCCGTGAGTTGGGCATCTCCAACCTCACTCCAACATACAGGCGATCTACATTTCCTTCCATATAGAGCTTCAAAAGGTGCGGCTTTAATACTAGCGTGATAACTATTATTGTATGAGAATTCAGCCAAAGGTAAGTGCTTGTCCCAGCCACTACCAAAGTCAATCACGCAAGCACGCAACATGTCCTGTAATGTCTGTATCGTCCTTTCACTCTGACCATCAGTTTCAGGATGGTAAGCAGTGCTCATATCTAAATTTGTCCCCAAAGATTTTTGTAGAGATCTCCAAAACCCTGACGCGAAACGAGGGTCTCTGTCTGAAATAATTGACACAGGCACCAAGGACACAGGCACCAACAAAACCACGTGCCTACAAAAACACCACCTTCAAATACAATCGAAGTGAGCTTCTCTATTTTATACTTCTCATCAATTCGGAATAAAAGTGAGCAGAATTTAGTTAATCGTATACAACAATGACCCAAATTGAATCATATCCAGATGGTGTTCTTGGAAGCTTTGTATGAAGATCCACATGTAATATCTCTCCCATTTTCCAAACGGGATTATCTGGCTGCTGAAGTAATCCTGACGGCTTTTGGTGTTCAGCCTTGACTTTAGCACATGTCAAGCACTTACTGACATATGTTTGAATATTAGCTTTCATAATCGGAACCACCATTAAACTTTTTTTCAAATCATGGTAATTTTATCCGATCTGGGATGAATGAATATTGATTTATAGATTTCCAACATGATTAGAGTCTCTCAATTTCCAAATAATGGTAATCTATACTCCGTCCTCTTCAGACATTTCGTACCATCAGATCTAACTTCAAATGGCTCCCCTTCGCCACGAAATCCTTCGGCATCCCAATGTTTTGCTTCATGCACTGCTTTCATCTTGTGCTTTTTTAATTTGCCCAGGTAAATTGTTATGTACCATCACCACTAAGGCACGCACTCGAATCGGTTCCTTATCTTTCCTGCTCAACGCATCAGCAACAACATTCGCCTTTCCCGGGTGATAACAGACATTTCGTACCATCGGATCTAACTTCAAACGGCTCCCCTTCGCCACGAAATCCTTCGGCACCAATGTTTTCCTATATATTGTAGGCTTTTGTGATCGGTGTATACCGTACATTTAGTGCCATACAAATAATGTCTCCATAATCGAAGAGCAAAAACCACCGCTCCTAATTCCAAGTCATGGGTCGTATAATTTTCTTCATTCTTTCTAAGTTGCCTAGAGGCGTAAGCAATCACTTTTTCTCGCTGCATCAACACAGCTCCAAATCCTTTAAGAGACGCATCGCAATATACAACAAAGTCTTCGTTCCCTTCAGGTAGTGATAATATCGGCGCACTACACAATTTCAGCTTCAATGTTTGGAATGCCTCCTCTTCGTCGTCGCCCCACACATACGGCTTATTTTTCTGAGTGAGCTTAGTTAATGGCTTGGATATTAGAGAAAACTCCTTAATAAACCTTCGATAATAGCCTGCCAAACCCAAAAATTGTCGCACTTCCGTTGGTGTAGTCGGTGCAGCCCAATTTTTAATGGCTTCAATCTTTGCAGGATCAACATGAACTCCATTACTATCTATCACATGGCCAAGGAATTGCACGGAATCAAGCCAAAAATCACACTTTGAAAACTTAGCGTACAACTTTTCGCTCCTTAGCAAATTCAAGATAGTCTTCAAATGTTCACCATGTTCTTCTTTATTCTTGGAATAGATCAGAATGTCATCGATGAATACAATCACGAACTTATCAAGATACGGTTTGCACACGCGATTCATCAAGTCCATGAATACTGCAGGTGCATTGGTCAATCCAAACGGCATTACCTGAAACTCATAGTGTCCATAACGAGTTCTAAATGCTGTAATTGGAATGTCTTCCTCGCGTATGCGAAGTTGATGATAACCCGACCGCAAATCAATCTTCGAATAAACACTAGAACCTTGCAGCTGATCAAATAAGTCATCAATCCTCGGTAACGGGTATCGATTCTTGATCGTCAATTTGTTCAGTTCGGTAATCACCCCCCCCCCCCCCCCCCCCCCCCCACCCCCCCCCCCCCCCCCCCCCCCCCCCCCCCCCCCCCCCCCCCCCCCCCCCCCCCCCCCCCCCCCCCCCCCCCCCCCCCCCCCCCCCCCCCCCCCCCCCCCCCCCCCCCCCACGCCCCCCCGCCCCCCCCGCGCCCCCCCCCGCACGAAGGAGAAACGATTAGAAGATGTCCCTGTTGTCCGAGATTTTCCCGAGGTATTTCCCGAAGATTTACCCGGACTTCCGCCACCCAGGCAAGTTGAATTTCGTATTGATCTTATCCCTGGTGCTGCACCTGTGGCGCGTGCGCCATATCGTTTAGCACCATCTGAAATGAAGGAGTTGTCTAAGCAACTGCAAGAGTTATCGGAGAAAGGTTTTATTCGACCGAGCTCGTCACCATGGGGAGCTCCGGTGTTGTTTGTGAAAAAGAAGGATGGATCATTCCGAATGTGCATCGATTACCGTGAACTGAACAAGTTAACGATCAAGAACCGATACCCATTACCGAGGATTGATGACTTATTTGATCAGCTGCAAGGTTCTAGTGTTTATTCGAAGATTGATTTGCGGTCTGGTTATCATCAACTTCGCATACGCGAGGAAGACATTCCAATTACAGCATTTAGAACTCGTTATGGACACTATGAGTTTCAGGTAATGCCTTTTGGACTGACTAATGCACCTGCAGTATTCATGGACTTGATGAATCGCGTGTGCAAGCCGTATCTTGATAAGTTCGTGATTGTATTCATTGATGACATTCTGATTTATTCCAAAAATAAAGAAGAACATGGTAAACATTTGAAGACTATCTTGAATTTGCTAAGGAGCAAAAAGTTGTACGCTAAGTTTTCGAAGTGTGATTTTTGGCTTGATTCCGTGCAATTCCTTGGCCATGTGATTGATAGTAGTGGAGTTCATGTTGATCCTGCGAAGATCGAAGCCATTAAAAATTGGGCTGCACCGACTACACCAACGGAAGTGCGACAATTTTTGGGTTTGGCAGGTTATTATCGAAGGTTTATTAAGGAGTTTTCTCTAATATCCAAACCATTAACTAAACTCACTCAGAAAAATAAGCCGTATGTGTGGGGCGACGACGAAGAGGAGGCATTTCAAACATTGAAGCTAAAATTGTGTAGTGCGCCAATATTATCACTACCCGAGGGAAGCGAAGACTTTGTTGTGTATTGCGATGCGTCCCTTAAAGGATTTGGAGCTGTGTTGATGCAACGAGAAAAGGTGATTGCGTACGCCTCTAGGCAACTTAGAAAGAATGAAGAAAATTATACGACCCATGACTTGGAATTAGGAGCGATGGTTTTTGCTCTTCGGCTATGGAGACATTATTTGTACGACACTAAGTGTACGGTATACACCGATCATAAAAGCCTACAATATATTTTAGATCAGAAAGAGCTAAATATGAGGCAGCGTAGATGGATTGAACTTCTGAGTGATTACGATTGTGTTATTCGTTATCACCCGGGAAAGGCGAATGTTGTCGCTGATGCGTTGAGCAGGAAGGATAAGGAACCGATTCGAGTGCGTGCTTTAGTGGTAACAGTACATAACAATTTACCTGAACAAATTCGGAATGCACAAGTTGAAGCGTGCAAGGAGGAAAATATTGGTGCCGAAGGATTTCGTGGCAAAGGGGAGCCATTTGAAGTTAGATCTGATGGTACGAAATGTCTAAAAGGACGAGTATGCTTACCATTATTTGGAGGATTGTCCACAAAGGATAAAATACACAAGATTAGAAATCAATGATAAAAGGATTCCGGAAGAGATATTCCGGGTCGTATGTCCCATACGAATTGGCTTGCAATTGAAGGTTTAATCCTGGTTTGGATGAGAATACTAATGATGAGAATATTTAGATTGATGGGAAAACACTGATATAATTACAACTAATATTAACTAAATAAAACCTAATTTAATTCTAACGGGAAACAGATATAGGAAATGGGGATCTAAAAAACAATGGGGGAAAACATAATTAATTATTGGGAATCTTAAAATTAATCTTATACCTAAAATACGGGGAACTGAAATCAGGTATCGGAGAACCCTAAATACTAAAAATTAAGAAAATATATTGCTAAATTAAATTAAAAATCAAAATAAAATTCTAATTAACTTAACTTGAAAAATAAAGAAAACTAGAATAAAAACGGAGGTCGTTTGAATGCAAAACGAAAAGAAACGGTAAAACGCACTCGATAAAACGGGTCTAAGACTGAATTTTATGAAAAATTAGACCTATACTAAATATTATATTTTTCCTAGACACTAAATGACAAAAAAAGAACATTTTATAAAAAAGAAAAATATTTTTTATTAATTCTTTTCTGATTTTTAATGAATTTTTAAAGATTATATAACTATTAAAATAAGAAAATAGAAAAAGGACAAAAATAAAGTTATAAAAATTCTGAAAAAATAAAATTAATAAAGAAAAAGTTAACAATTCTAAAAATATAAAAATGCCCAAAATTTTACTGAACTAAATTAAATGTAATTAAATAATTAAAATTTAAACCTAATTTATATTAATTAAATTAAATAAACTAACAGCTGTCAATTATAGGGACTAACAGTGAAAGGACAGCAAGGACTAACGAGGTAACAACATACTAACAAGGGGAACTAACATTGTTAACTATAAAAGAGAAATTTACACTAATGGTCCCTGCACACCAACCCGATTACAAAAAAGGTCCAAAGTGCTTATTATCAAAAAGCTATAAAAGCAAACTTGTAAAGGGGATTATGGTGAAGCTTTTTCATAAAAAGCACATTGCCTGAAATGAACTTAATAAGCCTGAAAAAGTAGCTTTGCCCCATTTTTTTAGTGGCTGCAGAAGCTCAAAAAGCTTTATGGCTTATTTTTTCATAGCTTATTGGGGGCTTAAGGCTACTAAAATAAAGCTCAATAATGGGTAACAGTTAATAGGAGGAGGGAGTCCTAAATAAGCTAAGGTTTTAGAATAAGCCCTCAAATAAATGCTGGAAATGAGATAAGCGATGCTGGAGGATTTAAAAATACAAAAAAAAAAACAGAAAAAGTAGACTTTTGAGCTTATATTAAGTTGCCTTAATAAGCACTATGGGGATTTAAAGCTGCTAAACCTAAAATGATAAACCTATAAAGCTTATGTTTAAAAACACATTAAGAACCTATGGCTTAATATTAAATAAGCTAGAAAAGTTGGGCTATTTTATGGTGCTCAGCACAGGGGAGGGGTTTTTTTTATAAAAATGGGTTAAGGGCTTTTTAACTATCCCAATTACGCTCAGGGAGCTTTTACCTAAATCCAACCCAACACAGATTAAAAAGGGATGTAAATGAGCTTATATTCAAATTTTGAACTAATAAAATGGACTAAATCATGCTGATATTAGGACTTGAATTTGGCATTTTTCAAAGAAATGGTATATTAAACACTTAAAATTACTTGGTCATTTGGTTATGACAGAGCAAGAGGTTCTTTTGAAAAGGCTATTATCTGCTAAAATAAGGCAAGAAGATGATGCTTAAGCTTGTTTAACAGGCTTTTAAGCTGTTTAACACAATGTGGCTTATAGATTTTTGACAGTTTGATCAAGGGATCTAAAAAAAACTAATTTTTTTACTAAAAAGTTTGATTAAGCTAATCTAAATAAGCCCACACACTCAGCCAAAGTTGGCTGAGTGAGTATGACCTATTGCAACACCCATTTGACCCATTTTGGGGTCTAAACCAAACACCCCCTTAATTTATAAATTCGGGTTTTTAGCCCTTTTTTAATGAAGTAAAGGCTGAGAAATGTTGTTACAAGAGATGCTTAATAACTTTAACACATTTTTAAACAAGTTTAAACAGATTAAAAAGGCTTAAATAAGACTTTAAATTTTTGACAATGGCTATATCACAAAAACTCTTAACTTTTATTAAAACTGAAGATATTACAACATAAAACTTTAAAATGAACTGAATTACACTAAATGCTTAAAAGAAAGACTTGAAATTAAAATTAAACTAAAAACATGGTAAAAAAAAAAAAAAAAAAAAAATATCTAAAAAAAAAAAAAAAAAAAAAAAAAAAAAAAAAAAGTAAAAAAAAAAAAAAAAAAAAAAAAAAAAAAAAAAAAAAAAAAAAATGGCTGTCCTGTCTCGGGTACTCGGGTTGCTCTTTTCTCTTTTATAGCCTCTAAGACTCCTTGGTTTGTGTTTGTTATGAGAGTAGAAAGTGCCTCCAAAGCAATCCTAGCCCTCCATTCAGTTTCTATACCATCTCACCATTGAAGGGGTGCGGGTTTATGTAGATGGCCAACCTGGCTTTGCCAAATATGCAAGTGGGAGGTGGGTATAGGTGAGGGGTAGGCTGGGAAGTGTACTAGGGGTAGTGGTTTGGCCTAGAAACCATGTGCTTGCCCGTGTGGTTTTGGCGGGTAAGTGGGGAGGTACAGTTATGGGTGCAGGTTTAAAAGAAAAGTTTGGGGAAGGTGCAATAGCACCCCCCATCTTTCTTCCTATTTTCATTTCATTTCGAGCCCCAAAACAGTTATAAAACAACTTCCAATTAAACACATTTGGTCCCTGTGGTTTTTATAACAAAAGAACTAAAAGGAGTTTGAAAAATTGCAAAAACAGTCCCTGCTGTTTATAATTAAAAGAGAAATAGAAAGGTTTTGGTAAATTGCAAAACCAGCCCTTGTGTTTGTATTTTTTCATTTTTCTTTATAAAACAACTTTTAAAAATGACAATTTAGGTCCTTATGTTTTATAAAAAGGGTTGTGGGCTTTTGTTGGGCTTGGGTTTGTGGGCTTGTATTGGGCCCAATTGAGTGTGTCTGGGCCCAATAAGGTTTAGGCTTATGTTATTGGGCTTTTTAAGGCCCAATAAGGTTCAGGTGGGTTTTGTGTGTATAATGGCTGAGGTTGGCTGTTCAAGGGCTAGGATCGGGCCTTCAAAGTCTTCACAGTCTCTGTCAATTGTACACAAATGGGCTGTTGTCATTGATTGAGGGCCCATTTGGTCTTCACAGTCTTCATTAATATACTATTGAGCTTTCCCGGCCCATCAGATGGGTTAAGATTGCATCCAATAGTATTCTTCAGTTCCGGCTCCGGTTTGACTGCTGATTCTTCAGTATTGACTCTGACTTTGGCATTTTTGGACTTTGGCCTTGATTTTGCACAGTCTTTTCCATTCCATGCTCAGTTTTGTCATTTTGGCTTGGTTTTCTGTCTTTTTGATGATATCCACTTCCTGCACAATACAAATGCAAAACAAACATATATTTGGCAGTTTTTGTCTGTTTTTGGTCATTTAAGCTCGTTTTTAGAGGTAAAAGATATGTGTAATTAAGCACATATCAAATCCCCCAAACTAAGGTATTGTGTGTCCTCACGCAATGTTATGAAGTAAACACGTAAGCCCCGTTTTCACCATTTTTTTGAATTTACACTAACTACAACTAATATTTTTGGATTTTCTCATTTTTAACAAGTTTGACTTTCTTTATTTATTAATACTGGGATCATAGAATGAGAAGCGTCCGTAGAGTGATCTACGGATGTCCTGACGGATAAATTCATCGTCCTCGATTTTTCACAAGTTCCAAGCTAAGCAATTAAACAAGATCATTGTCGATATAAGTCTATATGTTAAGCCCTCATACTTATGACTTGTGAATTTTCAACTCCCAACATGGATATACGATTGATGTGTGTATCATTTTTAATTTAACCATAGATCAACTTATTTTCATAGTCATAATTCAAAATGAATCATGACTCAAAGCAACAACTTATTAAGACTTCGTAACTTGATTTCGAGATTTAAACTTTAGAACTTTTTGCAACATATTCAACATCATAATCATAAGTTCTTTAAAGCTAGGAATGCGTTGCTTAGTTTGAACCCCTACCTCGTGGTTAACGGAGTAGGATATCACGACCAACGACCGATGTTCTTAGTTTGAAAACCCACCCCGTTGCTAGCGTAGTGGGAAATCACATCAACACCTTATTCCTAATATGGCTAAGGATTGGTGTCTTAGTTTGAACCCTCACCTAGACCTTTCTTCCAAGTGAGATATCACGACACACCAAATCCCTAGAAGTAAAGACGTCTTAGTTTGAACCCCCACCTCGTGGTTAACGGAGTGGGATATCACGACACATCTTTTACTTGCTCCATAATATCAACTGCATGCTTCATTGGCAAAATTTCAATATTCATGCATTTTTGCATTCACATTTCATTCATGCTTCTTTGGCATTTATCTTTTAAATCACTATAAAATCTCGTTTTGAAAACTCAAGTTACAAATTTGAAGCTTTTTCTGAAAACATCGATTGACTTAGTTGAATTAAATTGAGTACGTATGATTAGGTGGATTAGAAATTCACGGGAGAGAAAACCACAAGTTACTCGTATAAGTTTTTAGAAGAATCTTGCTTAGCACATAAACTTATATTTAACTCTATCATTTCTCGTTCTTCACATTTTTAAAATTCAAAGCTATAGAATTCGTGAAAGCTTGGCCTAAAGGAACTAGCTAGGGCTCAACACGCCCGATCAAGTCAAAAATTATTCTTATTCTACCCAAAGGAAAAGCAAAACTGTGACAAAACACTTATTATATTTTTGAAAAATTTTCAATTTTTTTCATTTTTTTTTTTATTTTGGTGGTAAAAAAAAAGGGTTTCACGTGGTAACAATGCTGCATGGCAACAATCAAATCGAAGTTACCCCCCCAAACTAGTTACTAAACTATGTCCTCGATGTTTTGAAGGGTATTACCATTAATCTTAAGTCCATTTATGAGTATGCCAAATGATAAAAGTTAGTCGATAAAGATTAGGATTTCGGATTCCCAAATGAAGCTGGACGTGAATCTCTTGATGATATGACAAAACTGAGAGTCTTCACCATCTCCGGGCATTCCTGGACAATAAATAATAACAACAACATGGAACACGGGTGGTATGGAAAAGACAAGCTATCTCACAAATAAACCAACACTTATTTATATCACAACTACGGATAGCATGGGGGTCCTCCCCACGTAGCGCTTGTTTAGGGTCGCTGGATGCTTGACCCGATCACATGGATTTTATTGGTCTTGGGGAAAAGTTTGGAGATTTGGAACTACCAAGTGTGGACGTTCCCTCCATAGTAATGATTGACGCATGTCCTATCACTCTTTTGAAATTTGGCCCGTTGCTTGAGAAAGCTACTCAACAGTGCGTATGGAAATACTCTAGTGATGGTTTGAAAGGGCCATTTCCAACGGGATTTTAGTTTGCCCGAGAAAATCTTTAATCTGAATTAAAGAGGAGGGACTAGATCACCAATGTTTTGAAACACGGTTTTGATCTTGAGACATGAGCCTCTTTGTTTTTGGCCTTGTAGATCAAAGAGTTTCATAGGCATGATCATGAAGTTCTATTTAGTTGTCACTGTGAGTTTAACTTTACGTGTGATCACCCGTATATTACAGGGATCGAAGTTTGCTTGCTTTACGCCCAGGTAGGCTTTGTGCTCAAGCTCGGATCGGAAGATGGCATGCCCTTCAATTACACATGCTTGTAAGGAGTACACCCGATGGGTGTTATGTAAGCTGTGCGGAAGGACGCATAGTGCATCATCTAGTGTGTCCGACCAGGAGGCACAGTTTTCACCCTATGGTCCATTCAAGGATTCTTTTCAAGCCACGATTTTGATACTTCACTTGCCCACTTGTTTGTGGGTTGATAAGCGTGTGGAGAGACGGGTGTGGAGTAAACTCCATATTTCTGCATGACATTTGGCTAACTGGTCATTACAAAAATGGGTTCCGCGATCACTTATGATTGCAACGGGGACTAGCACCAAAATCTTGGCGAAGAGAGATTTCAGAAATTTGTAAACTATCGGGCATCATTGGTGGAGCGCTTTCGCTTCAACCCTTTTGAAAAATCGTCGCTGCCACGAGATATATTGTTCCCTCGAGAAGACGGGAAAACTGGGCCCAGATGTCTCGATGCCACCAAATGTCAAAGATTTCACAATACTTGGATGGAAGTTTTGAGGCAATCTCCATCACGTTTGAAGTTTTTTTTTCCTTGTCGTTTGGCACGAGTCACAGTTCTTGACAAACTTTTGTGGGATACTTTATAGATGGTTGGGCCAGAAGAAACTGGAGTCAAAGATTTTTTTGGCTGTGAGGTTTGCTCCATGATGTCCACGGTTGGGTCCATTGTGGCAAGCTGAGGAATCTAAGAGCTCATTGCCGTTGACACACATCGCCTGATCACTTGATCCGCACAAATTTTAAACAAGAAGGGGTCGTCCCAGAAATAGTGTTTAACATCTTTGAAAAACTTGTTTTTCTGCTGGGTCGACATGCCCTTCACAATGAATCTACCCGCGTGGTAATTTGCAAAGTCGGCAAACCACGGGGTTCTAGAATCTCCACGAAAGGTCACCATATTTAACGTCTCAAGAGGAAAACTTTCATTTATCTCTTTAGGATCATTGACGTTTTCATACGGGTTTTCCAATCTGGACAGATGATCGGCTGCGAGGTTCTCGGCTCCTTTAGTATCAATAACTTTGAAGTCAAATTCTTGGAGGAGGAGAACCCATCGGAGCAATCTCGCTGATTCGTTATTAGTACGTATATATAAAACACTCAAATGCAAATCTCAACCAAATGCCCTTAACCAAGGCAAAAGGTCAAAATCTACACAAAGAGATTAAATATATAAGAATCAATGATAAAAAGATTCCGGAAGAGATATTCCCGGGTCGTATGTCCCAACGAGGCTGCAATTGAAAGTAATCCTGGTTTGATGAGAAATTGAATGATGGAGAATATATGATGGAAACACTGATATAATTACAACTAAAATTAATTAAATAAAACCTAAGTAATTAGGCTAAAAATACTTAACTAAAATAATTAAAACTAATAAACTAAATTAAACATGCAATTATAGACTACCGGGAATTAAATCGCAAGCTAAAACTAAAAATTACAAAAATAAAGTTATAAAATTAATTTTAAAATTTAAATAAATTAAAAATATTCTAACTTAAAAGAAAATGTAAAAAATTTCAAAATCGGAGTTAAAAAGCGAACAAAACGGTAAGAAACGAAAAATCCGGGCTCGTAAACGGGCCCGGAACTGAATTTTTAGCAAAAATTACCCTACATAAGTTTTTATATTTTTAATATAAACTAACTGATTAAATAAAATTTTATTAAAAAGAAAAATATTTTTTTGTTAATTTTTGTATTTTTTATGAATTTTTAAAGATTAAACACTAATTAAAATTAAGAAAATAGAAAAAGACAGAAAATAAAAGTCTAAAAATTCTGGAAAATTTAAATTAAATAAAGAAAAAGTTAACAAAACTAAAAATGTAAAAATGCCCAAAAGTTACTGTAGCAATTAAAAGTAATTAAGCTAATTAAATCTAAACCTAATTTAAATTAATTAAATTAAATAAACTAACTAAAGTTAACCTAAGGGACTAACAGTGAAAAGGACACAAGGACAAACGGGGTAACAGGCTAACTAACCACAGGGACTAACAGAGGTAACTACAAAAGATAAAATTACACAAATGGTCCCTGAGGTGGACCCCGATTACAAAGTGGGTCCAAAGTGCTTATTAGCAAAAAGCTAAAGAAGCAAAGTTGTAAAGGGGACTTAGGAGAACATTTTTCATAAAAGGAGTATAAGCTGTAGTGGACTAAATAAGCTAAAAATGTGAGCTTTTGGGCTGACAGAAACTTATTAAGCTTATGAGCTTATTTGCTTTTTCTTTGAAGTTTAAGCTGCAAAATAAGCTAGAAACTAGTTGAATAAGCTACTAGACCTAAGGGTACCCTAAATATAAGCTAGGTCACTTAATAAGCCCTAAAATAAGCTGGGGAGTGCATAAGCTATATTGACAGTTTTAAAAAGAAAACAGAAAAATGGTAACTTTAAGCCTAGAATAAGCTAACTAAATAAGCTAGATAAGCTATAAGATTTCAGGGACTTAAAGAACAAGTAATAAGCTATAAATAAAAGCTATAAGATCCTAATGCTTAATATCTAAATAAGCTAGAAAAGGGGGCTGAAAATGGAGTCTAGCACCAGGGGAGGGCAACACAGTGAGCTTAAGGGCTTTTTGAGCTTATGCAACAAGCTCTTATGAGCTTTTTAGCCAAAACAAAGCACAAACAGATAACAAGGGGTGGTCAATGAGCTTATTTTCAAAATTTAAGCTAATAAGGTTAAGAAAAAGCTGCTGATAAATGGGCTTAAACTTGAGGGTTTTCAAAGAAATTGCAAAGCCACATTTTGACTTACACTTGGTCAAACCAAAGGGACAGAACAAAGGGGCTTTCTTTTTGGCTTCTTGTAACTCAAACAACACAAGAGATGAGGAGCTTAAGCTGTTTCAACAGCTTAAGCTCTTATGGTCATTTTGGCTCATTCAAATTTTGAAAGAATATAGAAACAACTTAAAAACTTATTTTCAAATTAAAAGTTGTGATTAAAAGGGCTTAATAAAGCCTACACACTCAGCCAAAGTTGGCTGAGTGGTTACAACCCATAACCAACCCATATTGACCCATTTTAACACTAAACCAAACACCCCCTTAAATGTATAAAATTCGTTTTTTAACTGATTTTAGTGAAGAAAGGGGTGAGATAAGTGATTACAAGTGAGTTTTAATAGCTTTAACATATGTTTATATAGGTTTAAACAGAATTAAAAGCTTTAAATTATACTTCAAATTTTGACAATGGTAATTTTTACAAACACTTCTTAACTTTTATTTAAAACTAAAAGTATTACAAGATAAGCTTACAAAATGAACTGAATACACTTAAAATGCTTAAAAGAAAGGCTTAGAATAAAGGCTTAGAATTAAAATTTAGCTAAAACATAAAAAAAAAATGGTGTGGTGCTTCGGCTTGGTCTTGGCTCTTTTATACTGGGCCAAAAAGACTTGGGACGAGTTTGTTGTGAGAGCACAATGCTTCCCAAGGCAATCTCTAAGCCCTTGGTTTTTGCTCTGGACACGCATCACATCCATTAAAATGTGGACTTCGGGGTTGAGTGTTTGTGCCAGGGAGAGAGTTATAGGGGAAAAGTCAGTTAGGTATGCTGAGATGTATAGATAACAAACTCCTAGGGGGAATCAAAGAAATTGGAATAGACATAAGTCCAATCAACTAGGAAGTGATTTTGTGATGTATAACAAAGCTTGCTTTATTTGTGGGAGTTTTAATCATGTACAGGCTCAGTGTAAATACCATCAAAGGGAAAGGATGGTAGATGGGACTTATTATAACAGGGTGAACTACGACTATACTGTCAAAAGGACTCACCCTAATGCTCAAAGAAACATGGTTCCAAGAGCAGTTTTGCTGAAATCTAGCCTAACACCACTTAGTACTGCTAGGCCTGTTTATACGACTCACCCCAAACCAACAGTTCATAGTGCTAGATCAATGTCACAATTTACCAATCAAGCATAATCAACTGTTCAGAGGCCCTTTTATAATAAGACAGCATTAACTAACAAGTATTTTAATCAAAAGGTTAACACTGTTAGGCCCAGAGTAGTTAATACTGCTAGGCCATATACATCACCAGTTAATACTATTAAGGGAAATAAGGCAAATGTTGTAAAGGCCTCAGCATGTTGGGTTTGGAGACCTACCAAACCTGATAGTGCATCAATCACCTTAAAGAAACATAATTACATTGATGCACGAGGCAGATCCAAGTCAATGATGGCTTGGGTCCCCAAAGGAATCTAATTTCCTTACTTTTATATGCAGGGCAAGCCACAACAAGATGACACAAGATTTTTTGACAGTGGATGCTCAAGGCACATGACTGGGAACATAGCTTATCTCTCATATTTCAAGGAATTTGATGGAGGTTATGTTACATTTGGAGGAGGAGCATATGGTGGTAGAATTTCTAGTAAAGGAACACTTAAAACTGATTGTCTTGATTTTGAAGATGTATACTTTGTCAATGAGTTAAAATTCAACATTTTTAGTGTCTTACAGATGTGTGACAAAAAGAACTATGTCCTTTTTACTGACACTGAATGTCTTGTCTTATCTCTTAATTTTAAGTTGCCTAATGAAAGTCAGATACTTCTTAAAATTCTTAGAAAGGACAACATGTACAGTTTTGATATGAAGAACATTGTTTCTAAAGAGAGTTTAACTTGTTTTGTTGTAAAGGCTACATCAGATGAATCAATGCTCTGGCATAGGAGACTTAGTCACATTAATTTTAAGAACATAAACAAGCTTGTTAAGGATAATCTTGTAAGAGGATTGCCTACAAAACGTTTTGAAAATAACCAAACCTGTGTTGCTTGTCTTAAAGGGAAGCAACACAGAACTTCTTGTAAGTCTAAGGTTCTGAATCCAATTACTAAGACCTTGTTTATGCTTCATATGGATCTGTTTGGTCCAACATTTGTGAGTACTTTAATGCATAAGAAGTATTGCTTAGTAGTCATTGATGATTATAGCAGGTTTACATGGATTTTCTTTTTAACAATTAAGGATGAAACCAGTGAGATCCTTAAGAACTTTATCAAAGAGATAGAAAACCTAGTGGATAAGAAAGTAAAAATAATCAGATGTGATAATGGGACAGAGTTTAAGAATAAAGTTATGGATGATTTTTGGAAAGAAAAAGGTATTAGGAGAGAATATAGTGTAGCTAGAACTCCTCAACAGAATGGTGTGGCTGAGAGGAGAAATAGGACATTAATTGAGGCTGCTAGAACCATGTTAGCTGACTCTAAGTTACCTACCACATTTTGGGCTGAAGCAGTTTCTACTGCTTGCTATGTATAAAATAGGGTCTTAGTAGTCAAACCTCATAACAAGACTCATTATGAACTCTTTAGAGGTTTTAAACCAGCTCTAAGCTTTATGAGACCATTTGGATGTCATGTTACCATTCTTAATACCTTAGACAGTTTAGGCAAGTTTGATGGAAAAAGTGATGAAGGTTTCTTTGTTGGGTATTCCTTGAGTAGTAAAGCTTTTAGGGTATACAACACTAGAACCAAGAAGGTATAAGAAAACTTACATATTGGGTTTTTAGATAATAAACATATGATAGAAGGGAATGGTCCAAAGTGGCTGTTTGATATTGATTCTCTAACCCAATCTATGAATTATGTACCAGTTGCTACACGTATAATTTCTAATGAATCAGCAGGTACACAAGGTGAATTTAATGCAGGTACATCTATACAAAAAGAAGAAATCAGTAATGATTGCATTGTGATGCCAATTTGGAAAGATGCTTCATACTTTGATTCACCTTCCAAGGATGTTGATAATGGTGAACCAAAATCTGCTGCTGATGATCAAAAGCAGACTGAAGATGGTCCAAATAATGAGAATGATGAAAAAGATAGGCATGAAGATGATATCAATCCTAAAGAAGTTAATACTGCTGGACAACATGTTAATACTGCCAGTCCTAAAGTTAATATTGGTCATTTTAAACGTAACACTGTTGGTCCATCAGTTAATACTGCTAGTTCATATGATTAAGAAAGCTCTAAAGACATGTTCAATATGGGAGCTAGTCATACACTTGAAGCCACTCTTGTTGAGTTCTACAGTGATGAAGATGAACCAGAAGTTGATTTGGGGAACATCACAAATTCTTATACAGTTCCAACCACTCCTAATACAAGAATTCATAAGGATCATCCAATTGAAAATGTGATTGGTGATGTGAAGACATCTATTTAGACAAGAAGAATGACAAAACCTACTTCTAAACAAGGGTTTCTTAGTGCTGTATATGAACAAAAAACACATAATACCCTGAATACTTGTTTATATGCTTGTTTCCTATCACAGATTGAACCCACAAGCATTGCTAAAGCTCTAGACTATGTTTCTGAATGGTGTTATGATTATGCAAAACAGTTTGTTGAACAACAACTGGTACCATTTTACGACCATTTCAAAAAACATATCCAAGCTGCTAATGATACACTTTTCAAAGAAGTAAAAGAATATGAACAGATTTTTGATGACTTGGATGCGGAGTATGAACGATGTATTCTTGATTACAAGAACCTGACCATAGAGAAGAAAAATCTTTTAATAAAAAATGACTGCTTAATTGCTGAATGTTTAGAAAAAGATATCTGCTCTATTGTGCTTTCTTCTGATATTGTTGTGCCCCCTAGTTCAAATTGCCTTTGCGAAGAACTCAGATCTGCATGCGATAGGGAACACACTAAGGTTCTTGAACTTGAAGCTGAAGTTTTAAAACAACAAAAGATGGTCATTGAATCTGAGAAACGTAACTCTCATCTACAAAAGACCCATATTGATTTACAACTTAAATTTCAAAACTATAAACAGTGCATAGACACTTCTAGTGCCTCCAATGACAATTTTGAAAATACAAGTTAAGGTAAACAGCTTAAGGGAAAGTTGACACTATCGAAATTTAGTTGATGCTTAATATCAACATCATTAGGTGTTGAATTGTAATGTTTCCATCTGAAGGTAGTTGTGACCAAAACAGGCCTTGTAACTGACTGAATTTCAAGTTTGCAAGATATGATTACTCCCTTAGGATTCAGCTAGATGGCCTTAAAGGTAGAAAACACGTGGTGTCTTGAAAAAGACGGTATTATGAAGTGATCAAAGGCGAATACTCACTCACGTACTGGTACACTGAAAAGCTTAGTGGCCTTAACGTCTGCAACTAACAAGCTGCAAGCCCTAGTGATGGTAAACAAGGTAGTGGACCTTCAAGCCTCTGAGAAACCCAAAGTACTTGCTTCAGGGGATGTATACCACGTTCAAATATGTTCACCTTTCCAAAACATAGTTAACTGGGTTAACCAACCCTGTTTGACTAAGAAAAAAGCAAGTTACTTTAGGAATCCCCCAAGACTTCAAATAGCCCACAAAAAAACCACCAGTGCAACAAAACAAGTAGCCTAATGTTCCTGTGAATCTGTTACAAAGACACTAAAACTTTGCCATGAATCTCGCAAACCTATGCCAAAGAGCCACACTCGGAACCATCCGTTCTTGCCCAGTAAAAGTGTGAACGAGAGGGAGCACAGATCACAATAGGAAGTTGATTGTTGTTGATCTATAATCAGTTTGTGATTCGTTCTTTGAATCTGTAAATACCAAAACCTCCCAGGCCAACATAGGGGTTTATCATAAAAAGAAGGTTGGAAAGCAAAACAGAAAATCATAATGTGACACTATAAGACAGCATGGAGACCAACTGGAAAGGTTGTTGGTAGTGTTTAAGCCTCAGTGGAAACCAATGGATGACCATTTCAGCGTTGTATGATAAATGTCTTTAACTAGGATAATGGGAAACCTATTGTTGAGCCTAAAGAACTTACACCGAGCGTTAGTTCTAGTTCAAAGGTACTATGATTTATAGGTTCCCTGGTTGCCAAAACTTAGTGATCGAAGGCTGGGTTCCAAGGGGATATCTGTATTTTTGAATCTAACAGCATTGGATCCATATTTGTGGATATTTGCAAACAAAAAAAAATCAATATAGATCAAATGGTCTTGCAGTTATTTCAAACTGTACCGGTCTTAACCCAGAGATTTAATGTACGTTTCAGTGCATTATTTCTTCCACAGACAAGAAGTTGTCTAAACCCCGAACTATTTTTCTCATAAACAACTTGTTTTATCAAACATGTTCGGGTTAACCAGATCAAACATTGACACGGGTCATTGTTTGAGGGGGAGAAATCAGTATTCTAACAGGTCATTATGTGTCGCAGGTCAAAAGGACGTCTGTTGCTGATTATATTGCTGAAAAGATTGACACGACCACAGCTTAAAAGTTCAAGACAGATTGCTGTATATTCCGTCTGGGTATTCTGAAGGTCTTGTTTCAATTGCTCACTTGATATTTTGTTGATATAGTTCACCTCCTCATACTTTGAGGGGGAGATTGATACATTTTAAGTCCATTCTAGATCAAAACCATTCACAAGTTTCATACTTTTGATCGGGGGAGAAAATGTGACTTAAACATGTAAAACGGATAATTAATGATTCGATTGATTCCAAAATGCTAAGTCCTATCCTTGCATGTGCAAAACATCTTTCGATTATCGATGCACATGTGTAGGGGGAGCATAAGTGTTAATATGATCAAAATTGTCACGGTACAAAAGATCTGTGTTATACACACGTATCTTTGATAAATGACTAAAGGAATCTTTTGTTTTCATGTTCGTGAAAAGTGATCTTATGGAATGCTTGCGGAAATAGATGTTGTACCACAGGGTATTCGTATGAATGATCATTGCCTGGTCTTCGGGATGATGCCCACTAGTGAAGTGGATTTCTCCATAACATGTACTTGTATCAAGGCTTGGATTCCCAAGGCACTCTTATCTTTCGGGATTTATTTCAAAAACATCATCAGAAAGAAGCATTTTGATTTAAACTTCGTTTGTGCCTTCAAACATATTTCATAAGCACATCGAATGTTTTTCAAATCATTTTTGCACAGGCCTTCTACGGTACATTAATTGTTTAAGAAGTAAAAGCAAAAGGAATCTGTCGGTATAGTCAGAGATGTAAACTTGTACTGACTCACTCTTTACATTCTATTAGTAGAAATACTTTTAGTGTGTTAGTTTTCGGACATTCTCGTAGAGAACGGACGTACATTAGGATTCTAATACTTAGGTATTATAGGAAATAGTTGTCACGTATCGGAAACCTGTCAAGAAGGTTCTTTTAATGAAAATCTATCTGATCCAGGTGCTAGTTTTCACATGTAATATTGATACTCATGAAATCAGAGGTTATTGTAGCCGACCAGATTGGAGTATTCGTCTATACTTTGGGTCCCTTCAAAATATAACCTTTGTGTGTTCACAAAATGTTTTTCTAGAACAATTAAGTGGATTTAATATAACAAATATTTTTGTTGGTAACTACAAAATTTTCTATTCATAGCGAATGAGACTCAAAGTATCGATGCAAGACATGATCACATCCCTTCTCACATATTGAAGAAATCAAGAGTTTACATACAAACGCTTTCCACAAATCTATGAAAATCATTGTCTTCTTCAAAAGTAAACGTTATGGAGATTAGAAGAAGATACTATCATCAAAGTCTTTCCAGATTCCAACAGATAATGCATGTGAGAATAATGTTCAGCGCTATGGCTAAAGACATTGTGAAAGTAAGATCACAAAGTTATTCAGAGAAGTAAAGCTTAAAACATAGTCAAAAGATCAAGGGATCAAGTCATACTCATCAGGTTCTTGAAGGATCCCTGATCAAGGTGTTAAGATTGAATTTCCAAAGCCACAACAAGTGATGTACAACCTAATCAAACAACGAGCTAAGAGACTAAGAGCGAGTGTGCTTTCAAACAACTTTTCATGTACCTCATCTAGGGGAGATTGTTAGGATCACCATAAATGGACCCAATCAAAGATGCTTCAGTCACTCGAAAGATACAAGAACAAAGTCTAGCTCGTTTTAAGCGTGTAAATATTATGTAAGGGCCATTAATGAAAAAGCCCACAAGGCCTCCTAGCTATGCTTCTAGTTTAATTACACCTAGTTTAGTTCAAAATTAGGTTAGGAACAATAGAGACATCTAGCTAGGTCAATATTATTATTAGGGTTTCTAGCCACCAAAAGGTTTTTTCTTTCAATCATCAATAAAGTCTTTATTTTTCCTGCATCTTGATTCTAGACATCATTGTTAAGGTTTGTATGAATGATCATGGAACCTACAAAATCCCAATTGATCCCCAAGACCAGGAAAAGACCACTTTCACATGTCCTTATGGAACATTTGCTTATCGACGAATGCCTTTTGGCCTTTGCAATGCTCTTGGGACATTCCAAAGGTGTATGATGGCGATTTTCCATGATATGATTGAAAAAACTATGGAAGTTTTCATGGACGACTTTTCAGTCTTCGAGGATTCATTTTCATCGTGCCTCTCCATTTGATTACTATGCTACAATGGTACCGAAGACACAACCTAGTTCTAAATTGGGAGAAGTATCACTTCATGTTCAAAGAGGGCATTGTCCTCGGCCATAAAATCTCTAAAAATAGACTTGAAGTTGATAGAGCTAAAGTAGACGTGATTGCAAAATTACTACCTCCGACCACAGTTAAAGGGGTTAGGAGCTTCTTGGGTCACGCCGGTTTCTATAGGTGATTGTATAAATACTTTCCAAATAGCTCGGCATTGAATAACCTGCTTTGGAAAATGGATACTCCTTTCATCTTTTCGAAGAGTGTTTGCTGTAACATTTTGTATTTTCAGGTCTTTTACGACTGATCATTATTTTACTAATTATTTATTTCTTTCTCGTGCGCGGTTACTTTTATTTTTAATAGTTAAATCGCGTAAGTTAAAAATTATCGACATCAAACAATTAAATGTTTACATCAAGCAAGGGTTATATAATTATTTTGAGGATAATTATTAACTTTGTTCATTTTATTTTTATCGGATACGTAAAGTGTATACGTTTCGCGATAAATTACGTTTAGGCACTCCCGGAACCACCAAAACTTTTACGGCTTCAACAAAATTCCCAGAATTTATACCCAATACATAAAAGTTACTCAAATATATCTTGTATAGCTCTCTTGTGCCGAAATTGTGGCAAGTTATACAAGGTTATATATAGAAAACTCTTCCATGTTGGTCAAAAGAGCACCATCGCCTTCTTAAATGCCATCACCATACTTGTCTTTTGACTAGAGACCTTACCTAAAGGACTTTAAAGACCATCACTTGATACCATTCTTGGACCATTCCATGTGCCCTTGACTAATATATTATTATATACATGCCATTCATAAGAGATACTCTCACATGCATTTACAACTTTGTAAAAATCAGACATAACATCCCTTTGTAGCTCACGTTTGGCCTGGCATTAGAGCAAGCCACAAACCAACCCTTATAAATTTTTTTAAAACCCATACACTCTTTATTCATCCATTCTAAGGTATTCTAAGGTGATCCCAAGCATTGGCTAACCTTTTCCAAATGTTAATCAAGAAAAAGGAAGTTAGGGTTTTGTTAAGAAAATAAGGGTTTTCTTAAGTGCAAGATTGGTTTTTAAGGCTAAACAAGGGTTTAGCATTTGTTTATCATCATCATTACCTCATAGGTTTTACTTTGAACTTCTGTATGTTCTTTTAATCTTCATTTTTATTGCATATGTTAGTTTTATTTTGTTAAATCACCATTTGGATTTTTAATGAAATTGAGTTTTAAACTTGAAATGATCACATGGATTTACTTTTTTTTTATGTTGTGATATTACATATATCTTGTTTAAATGTATGATAAAATATTGTTCAAGGTATTTTGGTATGAAATGGATTATGTATTAATTAGGGTGTTTCAAGTTTAATTAATTTGTTTCATGTTAAGAAATAAATAAGAAATGTTAATTATTGATTATGGTCTTTTTATAATTGTTATTAGAACATTAAAATAATGTTATGTTGGAAGAAATACACTTGTACAATTGGTTATGATGTAAAGTGGAAAAGTATGGGAAAAACAAAGATATATATAGAATTAACAACTAGCAACATTCTGTCCAAATTCGAATTTTTACATATCAATTTTAAAATTTTATATGATAATACATTTCACGCGATTCGAAAAGGTAAGAATTGTTAAACGGATTAATAAACGAAAAAAGTTACGTTAAAAAGAGTTATACGTTAATAAACGAAGTCGTAAGGTAAAATTTTATAAAAAACTTTTTATAAAATTATAAACGCATGTGTTGATATTTTAACAAATTATACATATTTTTAGGATTCAAAATGATAAGGATGTAATTTTTCAATTAATACCGAACGAGTTATGGAATTTCGCGAGGTTTAGACAATTACTACTTTTATATAAACTATTTTTATAAAAGTTTACTATTCATGACAGAAGTTATATTTTTGTAAAAATATAAATATATAGAACTTTCAAATACGAGAAAGTTCCTCGAAAGAATCCGTTAAAAACGAAGCTTATAAGAATAAAAATACGACGTTTACGGGTTTTACGACAACGAATGCGAATTATGGTTACGAAACTCATGTAGTCATGAACAGTAAAGTTATGTTCATCAGGGGAGAAAATTTTATGAAAATGTCATATATCGTTAACCGTTTAATACGAAAAGCTGGGCATAAGAAACGGAGAATCGGGTTTAAACGCTGAAAGTTCGCCCCCCTGTATTAGGATAAAAGCTTATCGCGCTTATTCTCTTATTTTCTGCTTATTCATTAAGCAAATTTTCAAGTTAGCATTTTTAATAGATTCCTCATTGTCTTAAGTACTTTTCATAATTTTTCTAAAATTTTTAAGATTAGTTTAGTATTTTTAATTAATTTTCTAGATTAAAATAGTTTATAATTCATAAAAAATAAAATAAAAATAAAAATAATATAATTCTTTTTCTGAAAATTTTCTTTTGTTATTTAGGATTTTAAAAAATGAAATTTGCGTTCGTATGGCTTAAATTTGATGTACTTGCTTAAATGTCGCGTTTTCTTTAATTCCCGTTTACGTTTTTTTACGTGTTTAGTTGTCGTACTTGCTTATTTGTTTTTCGTGCATTTATTTACTTGTCATTTACATTTAGTAGGATTTAGAAAACCAAATCAAAAATCTTTTAAACCATTCGAAACGCGCTATCACGGACTTAACCGATTATCAATTCGCACCTCGTCGAGGACAAACGACCCGAGAGGTTTTAGAAATTGCTTTGGTCAAAAGTAATCTTCTAGAATCCTCGCAGAATACTTACTATACTATTATTGATTACATCCTTATATACTTATATACTTTTATATATATATAGTGTGTTTAGACGGGATCAATTTTTGGCGCCGCTACCGGGGAGGTGTGTACGATTATCGCGTTTCGTTTGAAGATTTGTGTTTTGAAGACCCTTCTTCGTGAAGTTATCATTTTTCGTTTGTGAATATTTTCTTCTATTATATAAATATAAAAATACAAAAATATTTTACACTTCTATTATTATTTTCTTTTCTTTTAATATAAAAAAAATAACCGTTTGTTAATTATCGTTTCGGCTCACCTTTAGTAAACAAACTAAAAGAGAGGTATAAGGAGGGTCGATCCTACGAACTTCGACCCGAAAGGAAAAGGTTTTTAAAACGCTTCGCGCTTACCCGCTCCTCCGCTTCTTTGTGCGTTTTCTAGAGAGCTACCGTGTACTTTTGACTTTCGGTTAACAAAAATATTTTTCTTTCTTAATTATTTCTTTTCCTTATGTATTATTTGAAAAATCTAAAAATATTCTTCTTTATCCTCTTATTCGTTTAATTCTTATCTTCTTAACCTTCTTATCCGATAATTCTTCGACATGTCTTGGTTTTCAAGATGCTCGTGGTGTGGAGGTCCGTTTAACGGTGGAAATTGTCGGCGTTGTACAAATGTGAGTTTTGGAGACGAATTTGTCAATAATCCCGAGCCCGTTTTAAATGATGAAACACCCGATTTTTCCTACCCACCTTCACAACCCCAAACATCTTCGTTAGACCAATGGCATTGTTTTCATTGTAAAGATCCGTTAGAAAGAGGTGAACGTTGTAAACGATGTTCTTGCAAGTGGTGTGGATCAGGTCTTAGTGAAGGATTTTGCTTCATTTGCGCTTCAAGTAATGAAAATTCATCTAATAATGATCTTAATTCAAACTCTTTCAATGATCCTCCAAACGATTTCACCTACCCTCCACAGCCCCAGTACGAGACATACTTGTGCGAGTTATGCGGGAACAATTCTTATTATGGTTATGATTGTCCACCATAATTCCCGTTTGTCTATGATCAGGAACCGTGTTACAATCAAAACTATGATGACACTTATTATTCACATAATTCATCAAGTTTTCTTTGTTATAATTATGGGGGTCCTCATGAAAGTTTTCAATATCAACCGATGAATCAAAACTACTTTGAGCATAATTCTAACTATTCCGGTTTTGATCAAACCCCGTAATTTTCCATCACTCATCAATTTCCTCAGAGATCGAATAAGGATATGTTGCTAGATATGGCAAGGCTAATTAAAAATAATCGAACCCTTTTTAATAGCAATATTTTTCCTCATGAAGAAATGAGTATAAGAGTATTGTTGGCTAAGGAAAGAATTCTTAAATTAATTCAAGATTGGGACAAAAAGCAAATTAAGCCATGGAGTTTTCCGGAATTGCTACTTTAACTTTTTAATGATTCTTGAACTATTAATGAAATGTTGAAACAACGTGAAGAAAAGCGTATTGAACGTGAGCAAGCGGCTAATCTGGCAGTTCCGAAAGAGCAGGAGGAGCATGCATCTCAAAGTTTTACTCCATATTGTAATTTTCCTATTATTAACGATGATGATGAAGAATACACTATTCAATATAGGGAATATCTAGAGAGATCGTCTAAAGCAATCACACCCGAGTTACTAACCGGGGAGCCCGATAACTCTCTAAGTATGGGGGACGAGCATCTTAACACTATTCTGGAAACAGAATCAGACAAAGTAATAAAGTCTAGTGTTGAGGACCTTGTCCCAATCCCAAGTGAGTCCAAGGGTATTTCTAACGATATTTGTGATGTGCCATTTTGTGATAATGATCATTTAGATGCCGAATTTGGATTTATTGACTCTATGCTTAATCGAGATATTTAGATCACATCTCCTAAGATTGATTTTCTTCCCGAGGAGTTCGCCGGTGAACTCGCTCTTATTGATCCAATTCTACCGGGAATTGATGAAGACGATTTTGATGAAGAAGAAGGAGCGATTGATATTTAAATCGAGGACGAAATTCTTCGTGATAAATTATTAAATGTCAATCTTCTTATTGATAAGATCGAAGCATTGAATCTTACTCCTTCTATTCCTTTTGTGCTCGAATATCCCTCCTCTTCTCCTATTCCCGTTGTGGATAGTGACTTTCTTATAGAGGAGGTTGATACATTTCTTGTTTCGGAAGACTCGATACCACCGGGTATTGAGAGTGATTTTGACTCGGAAGGGGATATTATTTTTCTTGACGACTTACTTAACGATGATCCTATTCCCGAGTATGAGCGTTTTACCTTCGACATTGAGCCCGATACGGCCGTGATAAACAATTTTGATGAGCTTAATGAAGACGAATGTTTTGACCTAGGGGGAGGTGAGATTGTTTTTTCCCAAAATGTTGAAGATGACGATTCCTTCACATTTGTCATTCGGACTTTTCTCCCGTTTCTCACCTACCCTGAGGATTCTTCTCTTCCTCTCTCCTCCGGGAGTGAGGATATCATTTTTGACCCTGGCATTTCCGCTTTTCATTTTTCTTCTCTTAAGCCGGTGGCATTTAAATGTCCGATGGAAGTTTGCTCTTCCACTTGTTTCGTCCCTAATATCACGATGATATGGGGTGAGTCAAGCTAGAGACTCGCACAAAAACAAGCGCTTCGTGGGAGGCAACCCATGCTTATCTTTCTATCTTTTCTTTTTTATTTATTTATTAATAAGTGTGATATGAGGAGGCTCGCCTTTTCCTTTCTCGTGTTTCGTGTTTTGTGATGTTTGTCCAGGATTGTCCGAATTTTGAAGACTCTCATGCTCTTGGTTTTGTCCATTCATACATTCGAGCTTCATATCCTCAGCTTCATTTAGGGAATCCAATATCCAAATCTTATCGACTAACGTTTATCTATTAGCATACTTAATAAACGGCTTTAGATTTGCGTAGAGACCCCTTTATATCAAGATTATGCATTGAAATTAGTATGGGGGTATCAATCTCACATTGAGGACAATGTGTAGTTTTAGTATGGGGGGAATCTATCGATTTGATTATACCTGCGACCGTTGTTCTCACGTAACCCGTTTTTCCACCAAAAATATGTGATTTATGTGAAAAATAGCAAAAAATTTAAATTTTTGTGCATAAAAAAAGTGAAAAATGTTGGAATAAAGTGATGAAATAAGTGTTGTGACATAAATAAAGGTGAGAACGAGAAGTAAATTTTGACCCGACCGGTTTTATACCTTAGCTTTTTCCTTAACATATTTAAATCGAGTTTGTTGCTAGTCTTATGTAGGCTTATCCATTATGCCGAACTCGATTTATTAGAATTAAGATTGTTGCCAGTCTATGTGACTTGTTAAAGTGCCGATCTTAATTCGCTAGGCTAAGCATTCGCAAGTCTCTTTCTTAGAGATTTTAAATTGCGAAGAACGAGAAATGATATAGTCGAGTATAAGTCATGATATTAAGCGTGGAATAGTTGGTTTTCTTTCAAGCTCATAAGTATTAATTGTGGCTTTTTCTCCCATTAGCTTGTTTCACTTGTATATTAATAATGTTTAATAAATAAGGTTGTCCGGTTCAACTTAATCTTTAGTGAATTCCCACTAACTTGGAAGACGATGCCAAAGAAATAGGTACACATCGGGATTCGAAATTTTGGCATACTATATATATATCATATGAATAATTGTTTTACTTACACCTTAAAGAGCCTTCGGGTATATGGTGTAAGTAGAGTTAAATCATGAGATTACTTATGCCTTAAAGATCCTAATGGTATATGGCATAAGTGATTGAATTGTTCATGCCTTAAAGAGCCTTAGGGTATATGGTGCAAATTAAATCTCACTTGATTTATATCTTAAAGAGCCTTAGGGTATATGACGTAAATCAAGTTAAATAAAGAAGTAGCCTAATAAAAGCCAAGTTTCGGTCACCCCGATGTGGACCTCGTCGGTTTTCAAGGATAGAGGTTGAAGCTAATTTTTATCTTTAACCGTCCTGCTTTATTTTCGGATTTAATAAATATCGAAACAAGTCTTAAAGAGCCTTCGGGTATATGACAAAAATAAAATTTTGAGATACAAAATTAGGAATAAGGGAGGAAAAGTAATACACAATTAGCATTTATGAGTAGTGTTAGTGTCATGACTTGTATTTGACAATGATCTTGTTTTTTTAAGCTTAGTATGGAGAAGTGAAAGTTAGGGACGATGAATTTATTTTGCTTGTTCCATGATCCTAAGTATTATCGAAGAATAATGAAAGCACAATGTTATGAAGTGTTAAAGTATGGAAAGTTATGAAAAAAAACATAAAAAATGGAAAAATGTTGAAAAGGGAAAAACGGGGCTTTTCAGAGCTAATGTTTCTTTAATCCCTTAAGATGAATACTTAGCTACTTTTCAAGGTAATTAATCAAGGGGGATTAAGATTCTTAGTTTTTCTAAAGTGTTATTTATAATATTGCGTGAGGACACGACAATAGCTTAGTATGGGGGATTTTGGTATGTGTCTAAATACACATACCTTTTACCTTGAAAAACGAACCCAAAAGACCAAAAACATAATAAAAATTGCAAATGTATGCTTGTTTTTGTGTTTGTATATGTGCAGGTATGGATATTGATGACGTATAGTTCAACCTCGGGTCATGAACCCGACCCACGAATACTACTTATACCCAGGCCCATAATGAATGGGCCATA